>CAEFZX010020102.1:0-11740 GCA_903066825.1 Alfaro cultratus | reverse complement strand
AGTTATTTCAACAAGAAACTGAGTAGTTTTAACACTTGAAAAAGTTATAACTACTCAAACTATTGTTGAATTAACTCTATAAGAGCCAATTCTGAAAGGGACCAAATAGACTCGGCATAGTGTTGATTTAACTCTGCAGAATTTACTGTGTACTTTGTCACAATCAGTTCTGACAGAACCCCGGTGACGATCCAGGTAAGCAGCGCCAATCATTCAGGCAATCAATCGATATATTCAAAGATTTGGATGAGTTTGTGAGGAGGACGCCAACCAGCCACAATCACAGTGCAAACAGGTGAGGATCTTTAAACTGCGCGCTGGAGGCGTGGCTTTAAATAAGCTGGCAGAGTTTGGGGCAACACAGGAAGTGGGCCCGCAAAAATAAAAGTCCTTGACTAATTGCGGGTTACATATGTAAAAAGATCCAATTATTATACAGCAAAGTAGACAACTTTTTGTGCTAAAACAAGAGCTTTGTTTTTGTCTTGTGTTGCTTAAGACCCCAGCCAGCTCAGTGAAGCTCAGAGTTTTAAAGCTCTGAAACAATGACAAAATAAGGACATTTAAGAGCCTTGGAAAAGGTCTGAATCCTCAAAACTTCTTAAGCAGCTCCTAAGCAGTAATAATTAATGCTCATGTGGCAGAAGATAGCAAAAATATAGTCATTTACACACTTTAAATGTACTTACAAATATTGAATAACAAGAAGAGTGGAAGTCAAAATAGAGTTGTTGAAACCCGGAGAAGTTTGTACTGAACTTAGGTAAAACAAGTTTGCGATTCGTGTCAAACATTGTACAATTTTTGGCAGAGCACAGCCTGAAGAAATTATTTAGGAGACTAATTCAGCTGTGGGACACTTGCACAAACACAATCTTTATGTCCCTGTGCATTTGCACAGACTTGCCAGTGGCACCACAGGATCCTTGCAATTCACCCCACTGATCTTTTTTAATTGCTTTTCACAGATTTTAGGTTATATTGAAATAAAAAACACTGTGAGATCACACATACAAGTTCCTAATGTAGCTCTTCAAGTGGAGTAAGCTGGTAAGTTTTCATTTTGGACTGGCTCTCAGAGAACATAAATGAAATAAAAAAATAAAATGTTGTGTATGAATCATTCAATTTTAATCATTTTCATATCAAAATAATTGAGCCTGAACCAAAAGACTTATGTGGCTTTCGAGTGTGCTCTTGTTGGAAACTGTAGATGTTTTTGAAAATATTATATTTTTAGCTGATCTAAAGCAAATACATAAATAATTGTTCAAGTTCGACCACTTTCAGGTTTTCTCTTCAAAGCTTCCCAATTAAACCACCTAAAGTGCCTCAGGATCATTGCTAATCTCCCTAGCATTTGGCTCAAGATACAGTTTTGCTAATTAATGTTATCGAGCAGATGTTGCAGTTCCTGTCAAGCTTTCTCAAAGTTTTTGACGTGGCAGCAGCATAAAGAGCTATTTCGTTTATTTAATTGGCAATTGAAAGCTCTCAATCAAAGGTTGACTTTAGTGGGGCTTTTATTAACTTGAAAGAGACGTGAACTTATGGTAGGACAGCCTTTTAGTCACCCAGGTAAATGGTTGTTGAACAGCAGATCTTGTGTCAACACTAAAGAGAAAACCTAGCAGGACTAAAATAAATAAACCAAGAGCAAGTAAAAGTCCATTACTTACAGATTATTAAATTAACATTTGTGCCAGTGCAGCACATTTTCTTTCACAGTACCATAGCAGACCTATACAGTTCAACAATGAAGACTAATAATATTTGTGATTTGTTAATAACCTCAAAAATCATTTGTCTGAATGCAAGCTGATTGGAGCGTTTTCCAACCAGAGATAAATAAGTGAGTGATTTGCCACCACAGATTAGGCTCAAAGACACTAAATACTCGCTAAGCCTAATGTAGTTGTGTTGCTATGGAACAACGATGCACAAAGCAGCTAGAACAACATTTAAATTTATCACAGTGTATATTTTAGCTTTAAATAGAAGGCTTCAAGTAAGCTTAAGTTAATTTTGTTTTTATGTGTTTTACATGAGCTGTTTCAGAAGAGAGGAATGTGTCACATAGCAGCACGGATCTCAGGGAGCACCACTGGGTCAAATGCTTTGCTTCACATCAAGTGGATGTGAGCCTGGAGTCAGTGTTACCCTTCAGTTCAAGCATCAGATGCATGACATGTCAGACCTTCACAAACCCACAAACCAATTATCTAGCATTGTCACATACCCAAACAAGCACACAAACGCATAGCAAGAGTTAACCAGTGCAAATGAGAAGATAAATACACTAACCCCTCCCCCAATGTCAATGTAAAATCTCCCTGATTCAAGTTAATCACATGGTGTTCAATATAATCTTCTGATTTAAAGGCCCAGCGTGCCATCTGGAAAAGCTTGGCAGGCAGTGTCTATCGATGGCTGCAGAGTGTGAATGAGTTTGAAAAATGTGCAACAAATGTGTGCAAAAATGCAGATGACACAGTTTTATATGCACAACCCCCAGTGGGTGTTCTGCTATTCTTGGTTTTACACATATGCAGACCCCCATTCTCAGCCTATTGGAGGGAAGTGTATTAGCCATGGTCAAAAACACACACACGTACATGCCACTACAGGTCACTTGTCTCCACTGGCACAATGGCGGCAAGCCAAAAAAAAAAATCTTTGTCAGTAGCACATGGCCAAACAAACTCTGTGTTTCATCTAAAAATCTATTAAACACTTAAACCAATATATTGTTCTAATTTAAAAAAAAAAAAAAACTGGAACAAGTACATTTAAAATTAAGGTAAATGATCATCGTTACAGTTTTGTACAATATTTTCCCTTGCATAACCCTCAAGGGTCCAATGACCTTTTTGTGTTATTTTTTTATTATTATTATTTTATGCAAGCTACATTTATCCAAACTGAATAACATTCTTCCAGGTGGTGTGTTTGGGATGACTTTAAATATTTATATTGTTTATGTCTTTCTTTAAAATAAGGGGAGAAATCTGCATCCTTTTGGACCTTTTGACAGCATCTCCTACTGTAAATGCAATTTTTATATACTTTAAAATCTAACAATTTGCATGCAGCAGATGAGAAAATAAATGCCCATTTTCAACACCACCAATCTGAGATAATAAGCTCCATTATATATAAATTGGATATTGTGTTTTTTGTAATAAAAAAAGAGACTTGAGGTGCTAAAACTAGTACTTTGAAAATTTCCAAAAATTTGTGGAATTATTGGAAATGCATGAATTTATGATAAGAAATTATGTAAATAGTGCTACTTATGAAATTATTAAAAACTATATCTGTGTTTAGTTATTCTATGTCAATAATCTAAAGCATACCTTTTTGTGTCCATAAAGGTCCAACAATTTACATTTGTACTTCCAGAATTGATAATATGTATAGTGATACTATGAAAAGTAAAACGTTGATACTTTGTTAGCATTTAATACTCTACAAGGGCATAAAGAGGTTTGATTTATTGTCATGTAAAGGTTGGTTGAAGATTGGGACCAATTGCCCTGTCTTGCCTTTCTGTTTAGCTGCCACTCATACTCAGCCTTTCTATTTCAGTCTCTCCAGTCCTGTTTAGCAAAGTTAACATGGCAGCCTTTTTATTACAGCCCTACAGTGTAATTAGCTGTCAACACTCAGCAGCTAGGTTTTTTTGTTGCAAAAGAAAGCCTGAACCAAACACAAGGACAATCTGAGCAACAATAGCGCAAGAAAGCAAAGAGAAGCATGACTAATAACATTTTGACTGCCAAGCGATTAATCTTTTTAAATATGGAGACATTTCTTATTAAGTATCACTTTCTAAGAAATTGTTCAGTACTGAATTAAAGATTAAGCTGGTGTTTGAACATTCTTGTTCTACCACTGCAAGCTACATTTAGCTTAATCAACCTATTCTTTGTTTTTGTATTTTCCAGTGATTTAATGAATATCACAGAATCTATATATAAGTGATGTATCCAGCTTCAAAAGGAGAGCTTAGGATTTATGAAGAGAGGTTCTATTAAGTAGTTATCAGCAATTGATTTCTTACCTTCAGCAGAAAACTCTTGTCATCTTTATTTAGTATATATCAACATTGGTGCCAAAGACTAAAGTTAATACCTAGTTTCAGAGTTAGGTACCTCTTGATGCAATGTTTTTGTTGGGAAAATCTGGATCCTGGCTTTCCCATGGATGCTATACTTTGATATCTATGCCTAAACATTTCTGAAGAACAATCACTCTTCTCACATGGCAACAACCTCCACATACAGGGGATAAGCCGGACAGCCCTGGGACCCATGAAAACTACTTATAAAAGACTTAAAGACTATGACAGAGTCTGGGATTTTCGTAGTGCTTCCAAACTACCCAGATGTGAATCTGATGGGATCTGTAGAACAAAAGCCCTGTCTAGAAAAATAAAAGCAAAGGAGGAAAGTGATAAGTGCTGAGGGGATCTCTGTTGATCTCCGGAGTGATCTGAATGAGTTTGGTATCAAAAGAAGAAACCAACTGTATTTTATGCTTGATAGAAATAATTACATATCAGGTCATTTTAAAGCAATTCAACCAAAGCCACCTACATGTGTTCCCTGCTCATTCAGGTTGTTGCGACATAAAGTGGAGATATGCTGGCAGGTTTGTTCACAAAGATAATTCTGTCTCTAGAGGTTTGACCCAACACTGACTACGCTCTGACATGGCACACATCTCTCAGAGAGGGATTAACCCAAGACTCCCAAAAACAGCGCATCTATGGTGTCCATGTTCAAGTTTATCAACTACTTGAATAGAAATATCACTACATTCAGATCTGTGTGCTGTGAGAAGATTTTAGTTCAGACTGTAAAAATGAATTTTGTTGAGAGTTACAATACCCTATAAAAGCAAGTTATCTACTGAATTACAGAAACACACCATATAAAATACTAGATTTTTAATAGATTCCATTTTAACATAAATACAATAAGTAGTGAACACAACAACCAAGCATGACCTTAGAGGGAAGGCTCATTAAAATAAACACACAAGACTATAAGGTCCTGAACATATGGCAGCTTCTGCTTTGAGATGAATCTAAGGGCCTTTGAATTTCCTACACTGAAGCAGTTAACCTAAATAAAACAAGGTTCATCTACAGTTCAAGGAATTTCAAACTAAGCTGGTCCTACCTCATTCATATTGCAAGTGTCATTTTAACGGGCCGTCAACTTCAAGGCCTAGCTCTTTTCTAATTTTGTTTTGCTAGAGAAGGAAAACAATCATTCATTAAAATAGTGAACCTGTGTGGGTGTCTTGCTGGCAGGACACAGATGAACCTCAGAATTGCAAATGTTGCTTAAAAAAAGCAGATAATTATATACACAGCAAATTTTGTAATGACATCCTTGTAAACTTTGAGAAACAAAAAATTAAATCTGGTTCTTATTCTGGTTACACATTCTTAAATATAAAGACTTGCTTTTCCTTTTTTTTTTTTTAGCAAAATTGTAGCATCTTCTTTTTGCTCATTTAAATATTAAATGTGGAAAACAATCTTTTTGTTAAGATTTAGCACTTGATGCCTATGAGACCCTGACCTTTTGTAAGATATAAAGTGTTGCCAGTATAAAAAGAAAAATAAAAAAAACAATGAAAATACATGTATAATCCCTGATGTGTGTAAATCTGATTTATCCAGTAAGAAGAAAAATAATAATGGCGAAATGTAAGAGCTGTATTACATTAGTAGTGCCTTCTCACTAATACGCCACCAATCACAGGAGCACTCACAGCAAAGTAAGAAACACCAAGCAGTAGTAAACTGATGTCAGTAGTGCTGGACACTGAAATACAGCCCTTTAGGTTATTGGCAGACTGCTTGAATCAGAACATCCACAAGCATTTGGCTGCTATCAAATTGTCACATTGTTAGTTAAGTAAAAAAAAAAAAAAAAAAAGTTTATTTTGTCAGAGCCTCGGAGAAGACAGTGACACAAAGAGAAGAAAGGAAATGTGACAAAGGAGTCAGTCTAGATAAAAGAGGAAACAAAAAACAAGTAAACAAAAAATACACATCAGCAAGAAGCGTGAAATGAACAAGACAAGGAAACACTCGAGAGCATTCTAAAGATATGAATATTCACTCTGACAGATGAAATATGAATGGTCAGAAAGCAAGAGGAAGAAACACTAAAATAGATTATTGAATGCCATTGTAATGCAATTGATTTTGGAGTTTTCCACGTTAATACATGCCATCCTGCAACAGCGCCTCCATGGCCTATATTCTGCCAGCTGGAAATGAACATGAGCATGCATGAGTATGCATCCTCCACTGACACACATACGCAGAGGCCAGATGAGACAGTAGTAGGGCAGTACAGTCAAAGTGAAAGATGAAAAGACAACACATTTAATAATACAATAAATCATTTGGCTTTCACTTTTTATCCACGTTCTAAAAGTAACAATCTAGCAATTTCCCACATTCCCCTTATCAGCAGAAAATATCTGCACAGCTTTTCAAATGATCAGATCTAACAGCTAAAAGGACAACTTGCCTTTGTAACGTCCCCAAGTAAAAGTCAGTTTCTCCACATGCAAGCTTTGCAATTATTTCCTCCTGGCTGGGTCTTGTCCAATCTGATACTCCTGTCCTAGTTCCATCCACAGAAGCATAAAACTCATTTTAAAGTTTCATGAGGCAGATTAGCCTTGTTCAGCCAAGCAATGTAAATTGGGATGAGTTTGTGAACATCTTTTGATATCCATGATATTAGCAATCCAAACTATGTCAAAAAAAAAAGGGACAGGAAAGTATCTTAGAAAGAAGAGCCTTCGAGCTGTGAGGGGTGAAATAGGAGCACATATCTGTGTCAAAAGGTCACACTGATGCTAGGCAATCAATAAGCCAGTCAATGGGTAGGCTAACCCCTTCAGGGGTATATTGTGGAAAATAATTGTGACCAATTTAGCCTACCAAGTAAAAATTAAATGAGGACTGTCAGACAAGCAACATACCCACAGCGCTGCAAAAATATACTTATATAATACTAGCCACATGCAAAAAGACACAAAGTAAATGAAAAAGCAGAAGGAGAACAAAAAATTAATAAGATTAAAATTTTTATAGCTCTCTCAATAATAAATGTGCCCGTCCAAGTTGCAAATTCAAGGCTGTGCAGCTGATCATCCAACTTTCAAACCATGTGAAGTGAGTACTGTCAAGTAGAATAATATAAACGAGGTACTCACCTAGTCTAGGCTGCCCTTATGGCTGGCACAGAGAAGCATGACTCCAACACAAACACACAAACCAGCACAGCCATCAACTACGAGTGGAAGAAACATAGGCAGAAAAAAAGAGGGAGCACTCAGAGATGTTGAGAAGAAACAAATAGTTGTCCAGACCACTGTCAGTGTGTGGTGAATGTGTGTGAGTGAGTGTGAGTTGAGTGAGTGTGTGTCTGAGTGTAGGGGTAGACCTGCTTCAGCAGTGAATGGTATTGGAGAGCTCTGTCTCAATCTCGCTCTCTGGCAACTGTGACGCGTTAGGGCTTCATCCAGACCCCTCCCTCCTCTCCCGTGTTCTCCACTCTACTCTCTCCGTTTCCCCCTCATTCGCTGTCCTAATCTCTTTTTCCTTCTCTCTCTTAATCCCTCGCTTCCCTGGTCGGCCCGCCTCCTGGTCTGAAGGCAGATAAAAACTTATTTCCAATGGCCAAGCACATAATATAAGAGACCATTGGCTGTTCATGGTTTACTTTCATGCATTGTTGAACACTGGATTATTTCCAACTTAAATTTTATTAGTGTGTGTACTATACAAGTTAGTTTGTGTTTTCGGCTTGACTGGTTTCATCAGGTTAAATTTTAATGCACACAGCAAAAATGCCATATTGTACTTCAGTGAATCTGTTTTATTAATATAAACAGATGTAAGTTGCTGAAATGACGAATAAAAATTTAATGTAAAGCTAACAGAGATGTCTAATGGCTCTAAACATTATGAAAATATAATTAAGGGGAAAAACTGAGTTAAGCACAACTGGAAGGAGGGATTAGACTGATTTTCTTAATTTCATTGTGCAGAAGTTATCACAGAAGAGAGAAAGATGGTACATTTTATCTCCACTTAATCTCGCCCTTAAAATAAACCACAATATTCAGACTATTTTTGCATGTAAGCACAAGCAACTACAATCAGTTTCACTCATCTTGATATTCTTCCCTGGTGCCTAACAATTAGAATCAAACTTGGATCTAAATTTAGTTTCTTGTGAATGATATAATGAAGAAATAGCAGAAGATATAAAAGAGCACATAGCTCTGAACTGGCTCCACAAAAAGCACAGCAAATAAAATCTTCCGAGAAAGATATTGGCAACAAGATGACAACTACATGGCTTTCTATTAGGAAAACACTGCAACATTTGGCAATGCTGATGGATGTTCCGATAACTTGTGATAAACAAATAATAAAACTGTTAAACTCTGTTTTCATAAGAAATATAGACCCCAGATAATGAACAGTATATTCAGCTACTAAGAAAAAAATAAAATAAAAAATAATCAGTATTTTTAGGATCTTAATAAAAAAATTGTTCTGAAAGATGATTGAAACACCAAAGTTGTGGTTTCTTAGACCAATTTAAATGATAAATTTCTCTTTTACTTTTTTATAGGTATATTTTTGAGTAAAATAAACATTGTTTTTTTTTTTATTCTATGAACTTCTGGCAGCATGTCTCTGAAATTTCAAGCAAAAATTTAGTACTCAACTGCAGAAAATGAGAAATGGTCAAAATAACCAATTCTCATTCGCATTATTTGAGGTCTTTCAGACCAGAGAAACAAAGAAAACAAGTTCATATTCAATAATACTGATGTCTGGGGTTCAGTGCAGAGGTCTCTTTATTCTTTCTAGAGCTGTATATTGTGCTGCCCTAATAAGCACCACTATATATACCCAACTCTGTGACCAGTTTACAAATATTAGTTCTTATGTAACTAGGTTTAGTAGTAAATGAAGCCTGGAGTCATTTTTAAAATATGGTTTTGCCCGCATTTGCTTTTGTTCTGCCGTTCATCCAACATCTGGTGCACTCTTGTCTACCGTATGTGTCCAGCAATGAGTGTATGTTTTCTATTGGTTTGTGTGATATTCAAATGTTTAATTTATTCTACATGAGGAATACAACACACATTTATCATTGCTTTCAAAAAATGTATTTAGTTTAAAGATATTTCATTTTTGCTCTATTAACTTACCAGTGGTGTGGTGATTGAGTTTAGCTGGCACTTTAAGGTGCTTCCATCTCCCCAGTTCTTCCCCAAACAGATAGTACCATCCTTGAATTTCCTAGAGGGCAAATACACATATAACCGACTGCACACACATGGATATTGTATCTATTATACAGATAAATACATGAAAGCTGTCAGGAGTTCAACATATCATGGCCAAAATGTGAAGTCAGACAGAAACTGCTAAACACTCGGAAGCCGAGTTTGTTTGCTGCTTTTGTTTTTTTCCAGCAGCTGATGCTTCTACATCTGTACTCTTCTAGTTTTTAAACCAGATGGTGTGTGAAATTATAGAGGAGAGAGAGAGAATATTTTATGCTATCTATTGTGACTTAATGAGAGTATGCACGCTGACAGATTGAGCCTGATTTGTAATCCTGATGGACACAGACTGACAAACAATGGCATAACAAGTCGATTCAATTCTGTTATCATTTTACTGTCATACATTTGTTCTGTTTAATCTAACACACATTTACCACACCAGCTGATTTCTCTTTGTGCTCAATAAATGTGGCACCACAGACTGCGACAATAATCTTCATTTTAAAAGCATCTTCTCAGAGTGGACAGATTTCTGCAGGCTGTAGGACAAGGGGGAGGATAGGCAGGGAACTTATTTAGAAGAAGGGGGAGGGGAGGAGAGGGCATAAGCCTTAAAAAACTGGGAGGGATTTATGCAATCATTCAATATTACCCTACACACGTGATGAAAGATAGCAGGAAAAATGGACCAGAAGGACACAAAGGAGGGGGACAAAAGGGAAAACCTAAAGATGACAGAAGCAAAAAGCTGAGAAGGGTGAAAACAAATCATAAGATGTGACAGTCAGGATAAGAAATTGCCAAAATATCAGCCCATTCTCATAAGCCCAAAATGATTCTGAAAATCAAACAAGTAGGTGGAGGAGACAGAGGACTGGCTTTAAAGAAAGGATGAATGAAACAACAGCAGAGGAGAGTAATGAATGTAGTGGAGAGAATGAGAAGACAATACTCCCTATGACTCAAAGGTGAAACTAACGGATTTGCATATTAAGTTGATAAAATATTCATTGAAATAAATACTAGGAGGAGCCAGCAGTAAGCATTAGCAAGATTTTAATGTATTTATCTGTGATTTCCCATGTAAATCTGAATGCTAAAAGAACTTTGTGTAGTAATCGCAAATGTCTGACAAAAATGTGCATTGATAATATCCAATAATTGTTATTATACATATATATAAATTTATTTTTTTTTATTTATTTTTTTTTTTATTAAATTGACAACTTAATTAGGAATTTCCAACTACAACACTCTTATATGAGGAAACCGTTATCATGGGATGAAGGCTTAAAGCTGCTTTAATTATCAGTGAAGCATTTAAAAATAAAGAGGAAGTACAAAAGTAATAAGACGTCTCTAAAGGTAAAATATAGTTTTTCCAGACACCTTCCAGGTGCTGTAAAAGAGAACAATTCTGGTGTTGCTTATTTTGTTCTCCACTACTTCGTACTTTTGGTCATTTCAATATTACTTTTTGAGGCATTAAAAAAGGGCAGGCTTTTCCCAAAGGTAAGAGTAATTTTCTCTGGGAAATACACAGAGAGGTGGATGTTTTAAATTAATAATGTTAACCACGCTAACTGTGCTAACCGCAAATGTAAATACAACTTACAAATGTCCATGCAGTAATCAGTCTTTTTATGTTTTAAAAGAAAAATGGTATTGTGCATCACAATACATGTTCTCTCACTCCCTCAGTGTGCCATGGTCTCTGCTTCCAATACTAATAACTGATGGACAATCATGACAGGAGGGTTACAAAGACATATTGCAAATATTTAAATCAGAATGAAAAGGTCAAATAAATCACCAACTCTTTAAAAAAGAAGAGATTTATCCAAGTCTGACAAAAATCGAGGTTTAGTCAGTGGAACTGAGGCAACATTTCCTTATTATGAGCAGCTTTGGGGCATTTAGTTTGCACACTGGCTGGAGTCAGTATTAGTTGTTATCAGGCAAGAGGTCGAGTGCATCCTGAAGAGGTTTTCAGGTCATCTCAGAGTCAGCACAAAGAAAAATGAAGCACACAATCGCCCACACTTATATAAAGTAAGTATTTGAGTCATTAATTATCATAACATTCATGTTTTTGGATTGTGTGATTAAATAATCCCTGCAAAATTGAGATTTGAAAAAGAAACACTTTCGTTGTAAAGGAACAGTGCAAATACCTACAAAATAAACAAAATAAATATATTATACTCGCGTATGCGTCATGATGTGAGGCGATGAGGCAGACGCTGGAAACCCAGGTAAGATTCGGAGAGATGATGATTTATTGATGAAAATAAAGATAAACAGTCCATGAACCAGGGCAGCACTGCTGAGCGGAAACACAGGGGCTCATCACAGGTAGCGCGAGGCACACGAATGGACATGCAGAACGGGC
>CAEFZX010020098.1:0-21639 GCA_903066825.1 Alfaro cultratus | reverse complement strand
ACACCTTCCAGTTGGTCAAGCACAGATACGCCTTATTTGAATATATTAAAGAAGGAAAATACGCCTACAGGATAAAACTGCTTGTTCATGAGAAACAAGAGAGAGATCTGACATATTTTGCCTTTTGCAGCAGCTCTCTCCAAAGACGCGTCTTTGTCTCTGTTTTTGTCTTTTGACTTTGTCTTTTGTGTCTCAGGTAATCGAATGTATGTCTCTGTCTTTTCTGCAGTGTTGTTGTTAATTCACATGCTGTTTCCTCTTTGTATTAAATTCTAATTCTGTGATGCCATCACGCATTGTAGTATTTTATTGAGGCCGCACGTCGTTCGTCGGGAGAACCTTGGATTTTTAAGGAAGACAGAGAGAGCCAAACTTTTTCCTAAAAATTAAATTAATAATATAATTTCTTCCTTTTACAATATGCAATTTATAAAGTATATTTAGAAGTATATCTACTCAATATTTTTAAGTGTAAATTTGTTAACTAAATGTTAGTTTGAATTCTGAGTTCCAGTTAAGATATTTGCTGCTCGTAATCTCTCAAAGCAGCCCCCAAAACAAACATGACTTCAATTATTTTTAAAGCCTTTTTTTTAGGTTTCAGCCACATAATATTCTTTACTTCTGCATATTATCCCCTACATAAATCACTTCACATCAGGTAATTCATGTTCTTCCAATAGACAAAGTCATGCCAACTGCAAAATGAACAAAATCCACAGTTAATTTTAAGAAAGTATTTGTTTCTTCTCTTTGACTTAAAGGGTCACGTGAAGCAGAAATCATCCTTTCAAAGCCTTATTTCACTCCTTGTTTTGTTCTTTCATCAAATCCTCCACATCAGAGAAAATGCAGTAATTATCTGATACGCAGAGATAAAAGAGAAATATGTAACGTTTACACAAGCATCTTGATCAAGCCTGTTGCCTTTGATGTGGGTTGAAAAGGAGAAACGTAATACGATCGCTAAATGAGGTCACCCATTTGCTGCTTGATAAGTGTAGCTTGTTAAAACAAAAAATACAGATCATAAAAGATGATAATTACACATTATTGTAAGGCATAACTATTTCCCAACGCTGCTCCTGGGTTAGGGTGCTACCCCAATGAATAATAGTTGTATTTGTATTCATTACCTGCTTTCATCAGCAGCTTATAAAAGCCACTACATATTCATCATCATCTTTTGAGAGCGGCTGCAGAGAAGCAAAGCTTTTAATCAGACGGCCCTTTTCACAGACTCCGCTTCACTTTTGAACCACAAATGAGAGGGGATGGAGCGCTCCCTGTGGGACCGCGGCGTGAACCGGGCTCCCCGCGGGACCGCGTTAATGCTGATTAATGAAAGAGCATGGCTAATGTAGGAGCCGAGCAGCGGCGGGCGGCGAAAACACACGCCCAGATTCTCAGAAGCTCGGCGAATCCTGCCGGGCGGAAAGGCAGCGTGAGCCACTTCAGCTGTTACTTACTCATTCCAGGCAGACGCCTTCTGCCATGGCAACAGCCATTAGGCCCGAGTCGGCTGACGGACTGCTAAACAGCAGAGCTTCTGGACCAGACATTCCGGGCCGGATTTCTGAGCTGCCTCGTGAATCCCCCTGGAGTTAGCAGATTTTCTGTTTTGTTCTGTTGGCCACAACACACCTTGATCCCTGATTGAAGCTGCTGCTGCTGCTGCTCAAGCTATTTAGTTTTCTCTTAGCCAAGGAAAGGTTTGGAAAACTGTCAACACACATGATGTATCCTGGAGGATTTTTAAAAAATCTATTCATCCATCCATCCATCCGTCTTTCCATTTATCAATCCATCCATCCCTCCATCCATCCTACCTTTTATCCATCCATTTATCCATTCACACTTCCTTTTATCCATCACCCTTCATTCTTTTATCCATTCCTCCTTCCCTCTCTCCATCCTACTGTTAATCTTTCCATCTGTCCCTATATCCAACCAGCCACCCTTCCTTCTTTTTATTCATCCACCCACCCATCCTTCTGTCTCCATCCATCCATTCTTTCATGAGACCATTCCCATCCCTCCCTTCCATCCTTGCATCTGATCCTAAAATAAAACAACCATCCATCCCTCCATTAATCCATCCATTATTGGTGTTTTCTTAGATTTGTTTCAGAGGTTGAGGTTGGGATGGAAACCCAGGAATCCTTCTCCTTAGCAACGAACTCTGCATGTTTTTCCAGGCCAGAAATAACATTTTATCTCTCCTCAGAGTTCTGGATCTGCCCTTCTCATCTTTTAGATTCTTATTCTTCTGGCTATGATTCACCTCATGACTATAGGTGAAGGTTACAATGTATTGATGGATGTTTTCCTTCTGGAAAAACATTTTAACACAAAGATGTTCTTCCTCATCAGGATAAACATGCTTTTCCGTTGCTAAGCGTTCCCCATTTTCCCTCATTTGAAGTCTGTTGCCTTCCATTTCTGACACTTGCTGCAGGAAATCCTGACAACTGCCTTTCCACCCTTCAATTTAATCTAACTGGCAGCTTTTAATAAATAAAATATGCAAACCAGTATTAAATCAAATCACAGATTTCAAGTCTTTAATTATTTCTTAATGGCCCTTTAAAAGAGCACCCATCAAAGGCGTTTAGAAATAATGACTCAAGTGGGACACAAGTTGAACACTGGACATTTTTTTGTGAAAAAACACAAAAAGTTCACTTTAGATCATTTCGACTCTGTAAAAATAGTACAGATGTTTAATAGTCTGTTAAGTGGCAAGTTCATTCTCACAGGGCCGTTAGAGACACAGAACTTCAAACCAAAGTGACAATCAGTGAGCTACTGGCTGCACGCAAGGAAAGGTATATGTTTGATCATG
The DNA here is from genome assembly GCA_903066825.1 of Alfaro cultratus. NCBI lineage: Eukaryota > Metazoa > Chordata > Actinopteri > Cyprinodontiformes > Poeciliidae > Alfaro > Alfaro cultratus. The sequence continues at coordinate 18,794 of CAEFZX010020098.1, read as the reverse complement.
GTTGCAATTTAGAAAGAAAATCTCCATTCAGTCGTTTGGAAAACAAATTTATCTCATGTTTTACAGGTTTTTTGGATAAGGTAAGCAACACTGATTCATGTTCACCCAAGAAACAGGAAGACCGAGCAGAGACCTCCCCATCACATGCGCTAATTTTCACTGCCTGTTTTGGTGGGTTCTAAATATTATTAATTGGAATTTAGTGTGACAATGATAAATGAAAATTCTTATCTTATGGTAAATGATAAACAATAAGCAATAAATGCCGACCTCTAATTCAAACCTCTCAAGTGACTTTTTTTTCCCTTTTTATCCAAAAAAGCAACCGTCGACAAATCCAGCAACTTTTTTCTGTTATTGGAGACGTTATCGCATCGTCCTGCAGCCAACTACCTGCAGTCAGAGTGCAGAGTGGACGGATTCCTCTCCGTTACCATGCTGCAAATAAATCCCACATGCAAAGCTGAGAAACGTGATCAATCAACGCCCTGCATTCCAACTCCTGATTCGTCATGGTGTGTCTGTGTGAGATGGTTTTTTTATCCGAACACAGCGCTGTGTGACACAGATATCAGTCAAGCTGTGCCATTGTGACCAACAGCTGTGGTACCCACCGTTCAACCCAAAGAGGGCAGAACAGAGAGACCGTTTTCGACCAAATATTTCAGAAGTAAACACATTTACAAAAAAAATGTCAACATTTGCATAGAAACAAAAAGATGGCACCTTTAAGTACAAATTTAGACTGTTGGCTGCATAATCTCATTTTGGATTAAATTTTGTGTTTAGGTTGTGCTTTCCAAAAAGGCGAACACATATTGATTAATCAGTGAGATTTAGTCTCTCCATTTCTAACCTCCTTTCAGTGAATCCCAGTATTAGAAAAACAAACAAAATGATAGCATTAAATGAAGTTTCTTTCATTAATCTGTTTACTACCATCTGCTGTTTTGAGTCTCGACATCAAACTTGTCCTTCCTGAAAGCGTCCACAGTTTTCTTGGCCCAGCGAAACCCGTAATTCACCGCAGATGACAACTCTTCAGCGACAAATATGTCTTCCACCTTGGAACACAAGCAGCAATTTTATCAACCATCTCAAACACTTTGATATCTTCTTCATGGGTGAACAGCTTTGAGGTTTTCTCAGAGACATGAAGCTGGAAAGCCAAACAAGATGAGGGAGTCTGCCAGGAACAAGCTTTATTTGTTCATTTATTATTTTAAAAAATAGGAGCTGGAGAATTCATTGTGTTCACTCAGTGAGCTAAATGTTCTTGGTGACTAAAGGAGACCAAAGCAAAAATAGTTAAGGAATAAAAAGACAAAGTTCAAAACACATCTGTGTTTTTCAGTTAAATAAGTTGTGCTTTGTTTTTGGAGCTTTAATTATGAAGAAACTTAAGTCACTATTTCCAGATTTCTGTAAGTCAATTGTGTCCAAACTTTCTGGACCACATTTTTGTAGTCCAATACTTTCTGTTAGGTTTTTTTTTGTAGGAAATGACCATAAAATGCATCAACTATTATAGAAAGGCATCTAGTTTCCAAATTCTCTTGTGCTCAATTTAATAAATTTATTTTCAGTTATATATTTTCACTTTCTTTTGAAATGCTTGCTATATTTAGACAAATTTAGTGAATTACATAAAAACCAATCTGGGTGCATTTAAATTGGCTTTTCAATAACCATAAGTGCGATATGTAGAAAAGTGGCTCTATTTATAAATAGTTTGAATATCAAAAGAAAAATACTTTGATTTGTACTTCAATTTTATCCATTATATGAAAATTATGTCCGTAATAATTTCACCCGATTTAAAAATAAAAAAGCCAACCACCAGTTCTTTTTCCTGGTAAAGTGCTTTGAGATAACATTTGTTGCAAATTGGCGCTATAGAAATAAACTCAATAATTGAGTTATTGAATGGACCAAATTCGTATCATTTTGGAACTGCAGTTGGGGGGCCACAAAAACTCAGTCCAAGGGCCACAAATGGCCCCCGGGCTGCACTCTGTACAACCCTGCTGTAAATGCTAACAAGACTGGAGCCACTGGGGAAAAAATTACCAATTTTAATATAAAATGCTAAAGGTCAGATAAAAACTAATTAACTGAAGGATAATATCATGAAGATATAATATGCAAGAATGAATAGTTGATAAAAAACCAACTCAGATAATAGTTCTTTATTCAGACCTATCAGGCTTTCAGTTCGAATGGAAAACACAAAATGCCTCTTTTAAATTTCAAGACAAAGGACACATGTCCAGAGGAGGGTTGGTGCTCTTTTGGGTCTGTGTGTGTCCAGTTTTCAAGCAGCAGATTTGGTTTTGTCTGCATATAAATTATAATGTCCTTATTCATTGTATTATGGTCTATCCACCACGAAGCAGTCTGATGTCTGCGAGGTGCAGCTACAGAAACAATATGTGCTCATGAGTACGTTTTTTATCTTTTCATAGCAGAATATCAATAGCTCGCATTTTTCAATGTCAAATTCTCAGCAGCCAATAACCCAAGCATGAGGCAAGCTCCGCCTTCGCATCTCTGCTATTCATCAACTAAACCATTACATACCCAACAATCTTATCAAGGCAAAGACCTAGAAGACTTCAAAATTCTTGTTTCCTATAATTCAGTTTTCATAGATCCTCACTTATTAAAGGTCTGCAGAGTCACATGACCTCAATACTACAGGAAGAAAATGGACTCACTGACATTTGTTGCGAATTGGCTCTATAGAAATACTTCAGGATGCATAAGGGAAAATATCCACACTCTGACTTGAAGTGTGTAATCTCTACTATCCGTTAGCCCCAACTTTAATCAAAAATAATATATTTGATTAACAAATAATACACTTTATGATGCAAGTCTGATTTGAACTTCAATTGGACTGGAGATGACATGATTACATTGGCCATCAAAATACAAAAAAACATCATCGATGTCAATCATACTTTCCATTGCTATTTTTTATTCGATAGAATTAAAAGTTATCAAATCTCATTTGTTTGCAGTTAAAACATTTTTTTTAAGTTACAATTCGCAAAATACCTTTGAAGTTAGATGGCAACAAGTTGATGTTTTTGGTGTCTGTAAAATGAGCCATTTCAAAAATCTCCAGAAAGCAAAGTAACAAATAACCATTACAGCTATTTTCATGTGTGAGTGTAAATGCTGAGTTGGGGGGGGGGGGCGTGTCCAGCAGCACCTTATTTGTACTTAAAGTGACAGCAGGCCCTAAAACAGCTCTTTCTGAAAGGAGGCAGAACTGAACGGACTAAAATCTCATCATCTAATAATTTTTTTATGCAAAAAATGTAGTGAACATGTTTTTATATAGCCCATTGACCTATCCTAACCTATTCAGAAAGCATAATTAATTCACCTTTACGCTGTTGTGCTGACTTGATCGTTATCATAAATATAGCTTTAAACAGTATTTCTTCCAAAAAGCCTTGGATGTTTTAGCTGGGCTCCTGTTTTAATACACCTGAATGAAATGAATGATTCATTATAAAGTCTCTGAAGAAAAACACCCTAAACATGTAATTCAATCACTAATTAGGCTGTATCAGCACAGACAGACATCGACAATACTCAGTTATCATGGATCTTGGCAGCTGGAAGTTGAAGGAGTTCAGCTGCTGAAAAATCTGAGCAAACCTGGTGTTGATTGGTTGATCCAGCAAGAGCAAAAATACGGGAGACTCTGGATGTTAGCTTCCGTGGTAGCGCCAAGATTGTTTCCACTGTAAGTAATAATGCATAATAAGGTATATTTGGTGTTTTAACTATTAAAATAGGCAGTTACAAAGTTTTTTCTAGAGGGTGTCTCAATTATTGGGGGATATTCTAACTCCTGAGAATATGAGGGGTCCACTGCACTCCAATAGCCTCAACAGTCACCACATCTCAATCCAGTACAGGGTCAAATCCCAGCATGTTAACATGGACCATTGTTAAATTAATGAATTCATGTCAGAACTAATTAGTGTGTCTCTGCAGGCATGGTGTATCAATTAAAGCAGCCAGTGATTTAATAATCCACTAAAGTAGCAACGTGCATAGATGGTAATTTTTTTGCAAGCACAAAACTTTGCCCAATGAGACCTTGAATGTAAAATCAAGCACTTGTAAGCATGCCTCAAGCTGTTTTAAATAAGCCAAGTAACAACTGATGTTACAGCTTGTTAAAGTCTTCAGTCGGTCATAAGGACCATGAAAGCAGAACTTCTAGTATAGTTCAGTGCTACATGCCTAAACATGGGTATTATCTTTCTGTTTCATCACAAGGCTTCACAGTCAGCCTCCAGGTGTGACAGATACACACTTCTTTTTCCTCCGGATTCACCACCAGCTGCTATCAAACATTTCCTCACTGTGACTTTGAACTACATATATGCTCCCTCTGCACTCTCGGAGCAAAGCTCAGGCTCCCTAACCCACAGGGCCGAGTTATGATGTATAGCCGTGTCTACTAAATTATAAATCTTAACTGAAACACCCCAACACTGAATATAAAATTCGGAATCAAATCTTTTGTGCTTTATTAGCAATGGTGGATGTTTCAGAAAATTTAACGACTTAAGGACGAAGTGTTCTGTAGGTGGCTAATTAAAGTATCTGCTGCACTGCTTTTCATTTGGCCATGATGTTTTATAGACAAGGCAGGAATATAGTAAAAATTTCCTTAGAGATTCCAAAACAAGTTAAAATATCAAGCTGCTTTTTTAATTGAATATATGGTCTATTCAAAGGCTGCTGTCCATCTGGCCTGGCACTCACCAAGCAGCAGGATTCTTCCCGTAAAAACAAACAAAAGGAAACAGTAGCATTTGGACACTTCAAAACACAGTATATCTCAGTATACCTACAATAAGACAAAAACTAACTAGCAAGTATCTTTTCAGTAAGACGTAGCAACTTGTTTTAAAGCAAAAATTCCTTGATATTGATGAAGAAGGACTATCTCCAGTGTCAGATTATTTCACTTAAAATAAGGGAAAAATGTCTTGTTTTAAGTTAAATAATCTGCCAGTGGAGCTAGTTCGTTTTCATAAATATTAGGGAACAATTCACTTAAACCAAGCTTCTATCTTTTGCTGAAAAATAATTTGAAAGGTAGTTTTGCTTATTTCAAACGTACTACGATATTTGCACTAGAAACTAGACCAAAATACTTTGTTAGATTTTGAATTTTTGCAGTGCAGCTAGAAAGCTGCAAGGCCCCAGAACAACAGGGAAAGACGGATCACAGCGGAGATTTAATCTAAAGCTTCCTGCTGTGAGGTGGCAGTTGCACACGTTAAACTTTCAAGATGTTTTATTAATTTCCTTCCCAGAACGCCGGAGCTGCCAAAGACGTCTTTGCCCGTTGGGATTCGCTTTGCAGAGAAATTCCTAAGGGAACGTACCAGGTGTGTTACAAGCGAGAGAGGGATTTGGGAGATGTCTTTTTTTTTTTTTTTTGAGCAGCTGAAGGTCAGAGTTACTCTCAGCATATTAAATAATGTTTCCCCACTGGTAACATGTAAAATATGTATTTTTGGCCAATGGAAAGCAACACTAAACAGCTGAACTACAGTGAATGTTTTAGTTTTATTCTGTAGCAGGAAGGACGATTCATACAGAAGCAGAATTTGGAGGTTACCATGGAGATCATCAAGTGTAATTAGAAAACCTTAATATCATCACTTACATAATGTCCAAATTTAACTGGACAGTTTTTCGCTAGTTTTAGGTCATTTATTTTGTGGACATTATGGAATTTTTTTTTCTTTCACTTCCCCTTGAAAAAAACGCACAGACCTGTCACAATAAAATTTGCTGGACAATAAATTGTCACACAAGTTATCATGAGAAATGATAATGTTATTTTGAGACTATTTTCAAGAAATATTTTGATGTCACAATAATAATGTCATTACACCCTGTCAAAGCTCTATAAACTTTCATTTCTAGCGAACATTTAACACTGGAAGGCATTTTAAATATCCAAAACAAAATGGAAACTGAAGTCTCTCTAAACAAAATTGTCCTTGAAAAGAGGGCGGGGGAGTTGTTGAGGTCAAAGCTGACTGGTTAATGAAGGATCTGCATTAATGTGCCTTCTTGTCTACGGTTTATTTGTCTACAGAAAGATATTACACAAAGTTAATACAGCTAAAGGCAAGTTAAACTCAAAACATTTTAGGATGTTTTTAATGAAATTTTAAATAAACTTTAAGACCAACTTCACAATAAGAAGAAACGGAAAAAAGAAAACAACCTCAGTTGGTGACATCTCACCCAAGATGTTTAGTTTACAGTAAAACATGATGTTTTGGTCCAGTAGAAAAGTTTCAAATTCTGAAAACGCTCTCCAGAAGTGAAGAAAACTAAAAAACACACAAATGGCACACAACTATTACTGTATATTTGGTGTTTAGTCACAGTGTTGAAAGTCCACACTACCTCCACTTTAAAGCTGTATGTTTTTTTTACATATTTGTTCAAATCGACACTGTGTGGTGACGCTGTAGCGCACAGGTGTCAAACTCCAGTCCTCAAGGGCCACTGTCTTGCAGTTTTTAAAACACTGGAATGAAATGGCTTAATTACCTCCTTCTTGTGTAGATAAGTTCTCCAGAGTCCTGCTAATGACCTAATTATTTTATTCATGTGGTGCAGCAGAGGCACATCTAAAGGTTGCAGGACAGACCGTCCTGCAACCTAACACACCTGGTATAGCGGGAGACAGATAATCTGCGAAAAGAAAAAAAAAAAAAAGAGCTTGTGGTCCTACTGCCATCTGCAGAAATGCACCACACCCAGTCACAAAAAAACCAATCAAAGCCAGAATGAATGTCTTAGCGCTGTTAATCAATCTCACATAGGCGCCGCTCACACCCTCCCCCACAGAGCACATTCCATCTTTGTGAATTAGTTAGATGGTCCTCGACTCTCAAAATGTTTAGATCCAGGATGGAAATGGTTCTTTCTAGCTGTGTATATGGCAGCTGAAAATACTTTAGCTACAGTTTTCTTTACTAATTTAATTAGTCAATGATATTTCTCTTGCATTTCACTTGTTTTATCTTGTGAGGAATGTTTTTAACCTCTGTTTTTAAACTTTTAAACTGTAAAGCACTTTTAATTATCTTGTACATGAAATTTGCAATACAAATAAATTTGTCTCGGCATACCTTATTGTTGTTCAAGCTCACTGTTGCCAGTTGACTGCAGTTGTGCTAATGGCAGAGAAGCGACCTAACTTGTTCATCTGCCATAACCGGCAGAAGAAAAAAAAAACAGATCCCTTTTATTCACAGCAATATGCAGTCAGACAGATTTAAAGTCAGTTATGTGCATTTCAATCTGTTTCCTGATTGGATATGGGAAGGAATTTTCAGTTTCCAGAACTTCTGGTCACTAGATATGGATGAATCAGGCAATTTCTGAATGCATTTCCAGTCAGAAATCATTTACGGAGCAGCCCAGATTCCAGAAGTATTGCACCACAGATAAATGCACATTTTCTGCTTTAAACTGCAGCTGCAGTCGTATTTAAACATTTGAAATCTGAAAGTTTAGAGTCTGTTTTCGCTTCAACTGCTTTCCCAATGGAGTCCCCACAGATTGGCTCCACTGCTGCTCAGCTGAATCTAATTTTGAGTGGTAACTAATGAAAAGTCAGAGTGCCACTATGGAGCTCTGTTAAAGGATTGCATCATCATCTGTACTGATAGCAGTGAGCAAGTGAGGGAATACGTCTGACAGGGTAAAATGATTGTAATGCTTTTAGATTAACAAAGATTTGTCACCGTGTTGGGTATATTCTTTGCGATGCAACCATCATATGTGTTTGCAGACCCACCAAAATGAACTGCAATGTGGGTTTCATGGGGGTTTTTGATCATCAAATGGACCAGGAGCTCCTTCCAATCCGTCAGCCCAGACAGATTGAGCTGTGGTATCTGGTGTTCACAAGTGGCTTGTTACTCTGCCGACCGGGACGCAGCGTAAACACACGTTTGATCGGGGATGGCTGTGACAACGGTTCACCAAACGCTTGTCATGCCGCCGCCGGTGAAAGCAACACTGAAGGATGGAGTCGGGCGTCACCGCCGTCCCTTAAGTGATGCGCAGATGAAAGCAGAAACGTAAATAAACAACTGAAATGTCAGCACTCGGATGTCTCAGAGGCATTAGCTGCACTTGCTTTTACATTACAGCAGAAACGAGACCCCCCTTCCACACAACAAGCTAAATTTGGCCAGCAAAGCCTTTCTATGGCTCCGATGAGGGGCCACTTTACAAACTGTTTTTGCCACTTTGTGTTATTGCAGATGCAACCAGTTCCATTCCATGTAAGCATGCATTATTTAAAATAAGTGAAGATTTCTTTCTGTCCTTGGCCTTGTATTTGAGGAGCTTTTATGTCTGCAATGACATCGGATTCTTCTAATGCACAAACTTTCAGCTTGGGTTGTGTTTTTTCACATCTGCAGGAGCAACTTTAAAAGCAGAAACAGTTTTTTACTTGTTTGGGAAACTTTATGGACCTATTTAATCAACCATGCATCTCAAACAAACGGCTTCCATTTGCCCCTGACCATGCAGTTTCCTAAAGACGAATACACCACCTGTTCAACCACCTAAAGACAAGAGAAGTTGCGATTCTATTAACCATAGAAATGCGCAAATTGAACTTACTAGAATAAATTTGCTTAATAGAAACATGACAATTAAAACAAAAATCATGTTTTTCGACATCAGCCGGAGGTTACTACTGTCAGAAACAATAAAAATGATGTCAGGACGTAGTAGGAGGATGATGGTGTGTTTGGGTTTTTTTTCAGACAATGTGCATCTGGCTCCAGCAGACCTCTGACAGAATCAGACAGTTAATAAAAAGTTGTGTCATTCAAACGTGATGAATCCATAGCTCTTCAAAACGTCTGAATTCAGTTTTTCCAAAATGCCACATATGTAGCCACCCTCACGATTAAGGGGGTCGTCAGTCCAACGCCTGAACAAGACACTGACGTCTCCTCTGATGGCTGATGGCCATAGTGTTAGCCATGAGCGCCAACTAGGGCTGAAACGATTCCTCGAATGATTCGAGTACCTCGATTATTAAAATTCCTCGAGGAAAATTTACCTGCCTCGAAGCTTCGGGAATTTATGTTTTATTATTTAGGGCACCTTGTTCCGGCTGGGACTTTATTTGCGTTGTGCGGAGCTCTCACTTCCACCTCTGAGTTGTTGACAAAAATTAAGTGTCAGCGGCATAATGTCCAATTTTCAAGTTCAGCCGTGGGGATTTTTATTGATTTCTGATAACGCCCGGGTTTTCATCATTTTTGGGGACCAGTAAGAATCCTTAAAATGACTGGCGCGATGCCTGGAGTACGGCAGCCTTTCTCTTGTGGGAGCTGCTGGTTGAAAGCGAACGGCAGGAAGAACTGCAGGAGTATTTATACAGGTAAACGGATAGACTTACCTGTCACTGAAGATGAATACATAAACTAATAGCTGGATCATAGACATTTTTATAAGTGTATTGTGAGCTTACCTCTTTATTATTAAATTGAATATAATTTCAGATTTTTGTATAACTTTTCTTCAGGTTAACCTAAAATGTTAGCTATTATTGTTACAGGTTAGTTTTCTAAACTACTAAAAAGTAACTGTTAGAGAAGCTCAAATATGAAAAATTTGACTGATATTGATATCCGATAGTAATATTGGTGTTATGTCAGATTTACCAATATTTTATTTGATAATTTTTATCTGATTATTCGATTAATTGTATGAAAAATTGATAGATTACTCAATTACTAAAATATTTGTTTACAACAGCCCAAGCGCCAACACCATGAAATATGAATATACTGTATTTCATGTAACTGTTTACATCAGTTGCTGGCATGTTTTTTAATAACTTAGAGTCAACGCTCTCACTCATATGTGATTTCAATTTAATTTACAATTGAATGGAAACGCCACAACTGCCAAATTGTGTTTCTTGTACATCAGCCAAATATGGTGAAAGATTTGCGCAAACCTGTAATGAAAACGCAGCTACAGATCCACAGAAAAATGTTTTCTGTTTGTCTGCGAAACAAGACAATTGTAGCAGAGAGCAAGCACTTCCTGTGACTCAACTCCAGATATGAAGTAAATGTGTAAACACAAAAAGACGATCAATGGAAAAGGGTGAAGATACAGACGTCAAGGTAATTGCCGCAGGGCTGTGACATTTTTGACAGGTGTGACGGGTGACGCGGTGAAAAGATCCAGCGTGTAATGAGCGCTTTGCACGACTGACAGAAGGCTCAGGAACTCGACGCCTACAAGGAGGAGGCTTTTTTTTAGCATGATAAAGCTCCGCAGTTTGACTTGGTGAACTTCTCTGATGAACACGTCTTGCACCTCACAACTCTTTGACACCCTTACAAATACCATCATGTGTAGAAGGAAAGCACACCCTCTTTAATTTACAGGGTTTAACCTCTCAGGACAAACTAAAAGTCTTCTATTTTAAAGATGAAGATGAAAAAAAATATCAACCAGGTTTTAGCAGGGTGGTTATCGAAGGTGTAAACACAATGATGAGGTGAAAAGGCAGCAAAGAAGGTCATTGCTGTGTGACGGGCATTTTTCTGCAAGATTCACCAACTGCAGAATTCTTAGTATAAGATAGGTAGAGCAGAGCAGAGGAAACCTGATGTTTTTTGAACAACAACATTTGTTGTTAATCTGTTGCTAAGAGTTGAGCGTAACAAACTACCACGAAGTAAACCTCTGATTTTTACATTAGCAAAAGTTAAAATCAGAAGGCAGTGCATTTTCCCTAGCCATTTCCCTAAAATAAGCTTTTTAGCTATTTTTAAATGTATTAACCATGTTTGGCAGACTGAATGGAGGAAGTCAATGTAAGACAACATGCTAGTGATACCCCACATGCCTCTGGCAGTATTTAGGCTAACATTTGCATTTTGGCTCATTTTAACCTAGACACAAATTTTAACATACTGAATGGAGTTTATTCCACCATATTGATCACAAACTATCTTTACATCAAGTAAGGCTGATGCAGCAGAAGTAAAAAATACTGCCACCTGCAGGTGAGAGTTGGCCATCATTTGAGGCCAGAGAATGTTGCATTTACAAGAAATAGTTTTTCACATATCTGATGACACAGTCAGACTGTTGTGACAGTACAGTACAGTATCGGACAGTTAATCTGGGAAAGAAATTATCTCTGCCTTCTCCAAGCGCTAACTAGAAACGACCAACCACAGCCAGAAGGCGGGCCTTAGCACTGTCAATCAGCCTCTGTGCACGCTGCTCCCCGCTTTGCTCTCTGCTATGTTATAGCTTCTCCCTGTCAGCCTGTTGTGAATGCTAAGGCTAGTTAGCATGGCCACCGATGACGGTGGGTAAATGGTTTTCCTGTTACGGTGTGTGCCACGTTAAAAATAGTTTGCTTTATCTTGCTTAAGCTAATTTTGTATTTTGTGTCCCTTTGTTAAGTTGTACCTCCCTCATGTGGCAGGTTTAAGTTACTCCACCCATGTTTATGCCGCTTTTGCTCTTCGACTGCAGGTCAGTTTTGTTTTAGTCCAGTTATTGTGCAGTTGACCTCAGTTGGGCCCAAATCCATGTTACTTATCATTTGACTTATTTTATGTTAGAGTTTGACTGTTTGTTAACTACATTATTAAATTGATATTTTTTTTTTTCTCCAATTTTTGAACACCTTTTGTCCTTGTTTAATTTTGGTCTCTCATGTCATCCTTCTGGAGCCTACAGGGTTTCATAAGAAGCTATGGGGGGACGGATTTGGCCCCCGGGCCTGAAGTTTGACACATGTGGCTTAGAACCAAAAATGACTCCATGGGCTGCTCGTTACGACCCTCAGACAGAAGAGGTGTCACAGTCAGTATGACAGCTGCATAATAGCGTCAGCCATGAGGAGCAGAGCTGCAATCTGCACAGATGTTCATTTGGCAGACTGCGACCCGACGCTGCAGAAAACCCTCACACTCGTTTTGAGAGTCGGATAAAAGAGCTGCTCTCCTCCAGCAACGAACAAAGAGGCCGGGCCGAGCAACAGGGCCGAGCCAACAGGGACGTTATCGGCCCGTTCTGGAATAAATGGAAAGAGGGCGCAACAATGTGCAGCTCAAAGACACGATATGGCTTAATCTGACAATTCACTGGAGGAGAAAAAAAAAAAAGGAAATAATTCACTGTCTTTCCTAGAACTGCACAGTCTGATTCAGAACCGCTGAGTTAATAAGGTTTTATTTAGACTTTTTTATTTATTTATGGACTGATGTAACCAGGAAACCCTGAGGACAGAAAAACTCAGTGGTTTGAAGAGCGGTGCAGATCTCTCATTATGGAGTTTATGGAGAAGATCTAGAGTATAATTACAACGCGCACAAGCTCATCTTCTTCCTTTCAGGATCTCACATCTGAGAAGTTTAAAATCCAGTCGTGTTTCTGCTCGAGTCGACTGGATTCTGGCTGCAAAATTCAATTACAGGACTGAAACAGGGGATGTTTGTCTCTTCAGCAGATGAAAAAAAGAAGAGGAAGAAACAAAAAGGCCTGCTGTGGGTGTTGCGTTTTCCCCCCTCTTGAAAGCGGCGGATGGTTTTACAAAGTCTTCCTCTGGAAATTCCACGCGGCTTTGCAATCTGTGCATGTGGACCGTGAGCAGGGCGGGTAATCGCTCGCAGCATGTGTCACCACCGATTCTCAGCTCCAGAGAAAAATCTGTCTTTTCCATCGCTTAATAAGAGAAATAAAAACAAAGACTCAGGATGAGAAGATAAAACCAGATTTATATCAGTTCATACAACCAAATGCAGAACTGAATGGTGATCTGATGACAGCCACACAGAACGACGAGAGGAAACAAACTGTTCAAGCTTAGTAGTTGTTGGCTAACTTGTGGCGTTTAGCCGCAGCTCTCATGCAATCTGTGAGAAACAAAGCATATTTAATTGAACCCTGAGGCAGGTGAACTCAGCTGAGCAGAGCACAGGAGGCAAGACTTACATCTGCATTTCTAATTAAGCTGACTGACCACATTCTAGTGATGTCCCTTCTTCTCTTTAGCTGCGGTGGAAAGTAAAATAAATGACTTACAAAACCAAAACAAAACAAAAACCTGTCTCCTGCTTGCAACAAATTAAGATATTTATGCAATAAATAATACTTCTATTGAGTGGCTGCAAGGCAGAGCAGAAAGAAAATCCAAAGTGGGACTCTGTTTTCTTCACAGAGCCCAAAGACACTCATTTTGGGTTAATTGGTTCCTCTAAATTGCCCTTAGATATGGTTATGTTTCTGTTTTGTCCTTTAATGGACTAGATACTAAACACTGAACAGATGCTTAGAAAAAAAAAAATCAATGTGTGGAGGTGCTTCTATCACATGAAGAACTTTTCCAGGATTAGAGAACTAACCCAGCAAGATCTAGAGAAACTCATCCGTTTGTTTGTCTTTAGTCCCACTAATTACTGCAACAGTGTCTTCACAGGCAAAACTACAATTGAAATATTTTTTTGCATCACACGAGTCACATGATCCATAACCAGATGTTGCCACTGTAAGGAACCATGAAGAAGTCAACAGGAAGTAGTTGGAGGACGATGGTGCGTCATGGTTTTAATGACTTATTGTGTGAACAAACTTATTCACATGATTTTAATTGCGTTTATTTCATGTAAACACCGCAATTGCCAAATTGTGATTTTTGTGGAATATCGACAAAATTATTTTTTGCACATTTATACTGGAAACACAGTTAGCAACACTTCGCTGCGGGTGTCAAGACAAAAAAAACTAAACAAAATAAACTGTTGGTGCACAAACTGGATCTGGCCTTCAGAGGTGAAAACATGTTAAACACATAATCACAGCGGTACCGTCAGCTTTTTCCCCTCCCCTTTTCTCTGTGAGCCCCTGCATCTCAGTCACACACACCTTCTGAATACACATGCGGGAGCGCTGAGGTGACAGCACTGGCTTGGAAGTGCTCTTTTGAAAGACAATTATTCTAAGTAGTTTTCCCATCAGCTCCAGCCACGAGCAGAAAACCCTCGGGTGAGCCAGAACCTTTCGGAGGAGGCAATCGGGGAGAAAGCCACTGTCCAATTTATTTGATAAGGCGAGCTGAGCTCACACTCGCCAACAGATGCAGAGGGGAGGAAAATTGGTGCCATGCTGCAACCCAAGTTGCTGACATTTTTATATCACTATGCAACGTGATTATAATACTATCTCAGCCAAGGTTAAGTATGGATATTCAAAGTTTGGGGAGCAATGGCTGCTGTCTGCAGTGACCGAGAGATCAAGCAGAAAGTGAAGGCTACTACTAGGCGCTGCCGCTCCTTTGCACCACTGATTGGGACAAAGCGTAAACTGGAAACTGAGCTTCCTTTCAAGCTACAGACAATAAGAGATTAAGTTCTAACATCTTCTCAAACGAGCTGGTGATGTCAGTTCTCCTAATGTTCTCAACTTCTCCCCCCGAGGAACTTCTGTTTCAACTTGGACAGCTCCGCGTAAAACTAGCTCACCCCGGGGATCCTCACCCACACAGAAGCAGGAGTAAAAGAAATATCATCCTCCGCCGAGACACACACGCACACTCACACACACACTGATGCATCAACTATGAATAAATAAAAAGATTACAAAGAAGGTTCTGCAACATCCCCTCCTATAAGGCTTAGAATATTAACAGAACAAACAAGGAATTAATACAGTATATGATGAATAAAGATTAGTGATGCATCACGGCAAAACCAGGAACAAGTCACTCAAGCAGAAATGGCAAAAAAAAAAGAGATTAAACGCCTTGTTTTTTGACAAATGTAGTAGTTTCAGTCATAAAAGCAGAATAAACCACACTGTCACGAAGCCGGTATCAGCTTTTGATAGAATCGGTTCAATTGGGGACCAAAATTGCAACATTTGTTACATTTTCAGCTGCTGCAGGTCACTTTCACACTGCTTCACATGAGCCAAACCTTTTGAAAAACCTGTTCTCCTCCTCACCGGTGGGAGCGCTGCATCAAAAAACACTGAAGGAATCAACACAGAAACCTCTGAAGAAGACAGTGAGAGCAACTTCCTTCCTCATGAAACGCATACAAAAAGGAGTGGTGGCAGATTTTAGCGCGTTTGGTTTCATTTACACAGAATGCCCAGCCCTTGGCTTTTATATTTCCATTCAAACGTTTGTTTTGGCAAAACATTTGAAAGTAAAGCATGGCTACTTATCACCATCATAATGTTTAAAGAAGATAGCGAAATGGGGGAAAAAAATCCATAAGACTGACTGTAAATGCTATGAGAGAAGATAATTCTCCACACTGTCACGAAGCCGCAAACTGGTAGGACATGAGAATAATCAGACATTTTGAAGCTAACAGGCATACAGTCCTTACTGCAGAAAGATACCAGTTACAAGAAAACGTCCAGTGATTGGAGGCATTCATGTCTGAAGGAAAACTTTCTAAACTCTTGTGGGGTGAGTTTCAGAACTTTTACTGTTTTTACAGCACGATTGCAATCGCACAAAGTTAGTGAGTCGTCCTGGAAACCCTCGCACACCATCCACACACACGCGAGGGGGTAAATATGTTGCCCACTTTCCAGATTTCTATTAGTGTAATATGTTTTAAAAACCCCCATAAAGAACTACTTTGTTTTGTGAAACATAAAACCCCAATAAAATACATTGCCGTTAGTTGTTGTAATGTGAAAAGTTCATTTGGGTGTAAATACTTCAGTATGGACCTCAGCACAGGCATCATGACCAAGGAGGAAACGGATGAAACTCTGATGCTGCTCAGGATGTGCAGGAATGTCTCAGCGCTCAGGAGAATGTAAGCAGGATTTAACAAGATCAGGGAAACATTTCAGTCATCTTTCCCAAATGAAAAATGACAAATTTTTATTAGTTTGAGAAAAATCACATTACAGAGTGATCATATTCCAACAAAGATGTGATTGTCATGGACTCTCAGGTCTCACAAGTCCATGCAGTCCTGCAGTTTATTGAATGAATTTTGTTAGGTACAGGAAATCCTATTTAAAAGACATCAAAAGCCCAACAAGCACTTTAAATATCACCAATTTTAATAAAGTGATATCAATGTGTCATTCAGATTTCCCAATGCACTGAACCAAACAACATTGCTGACATTTTTTTTTATCACTGTGGAAAATCTGTGGAGTTTCAGAGCTTTAAATAAAACTCTGTTTTCCCAAGCTCTAATCAGAAGAATGGAAAAAAACCTGTACATACGTCTTATTTAAAAGTGACAGCTCCACAGGCGGCCGCTTCCTTTCTTCAGGTCAAATCTACCAGTCAAAGCCCGTGAAAAAGGCTTTCCCAACAGTTTAATCAGCTTTTACGTTTTTTTATTTTTTTTTTTCCAGTTCAAACACAGGCCTAAAGGAACGTAAAGAGCCGAGAAATTGATTCCGGCAAACATGAAGCCATGTGCTGAATACATGGCAACTACCCTTTGGCATTTCAGAGTTGATTGGTTGTGGTTCTAAAATGAACTGAAGAGTGGAGGAAGAAATATTACCCAGCATCCATTACCAGATTGTGCTATTTTAGCCCCACTAAACGTGGAGTTGTGAGGGTAAGTCACAAGCAGCAGGTGTCTTATCTACAGTATAGTCACTGTAGAGAAGGATGCCTATGAAAATCCTTTATCGATTCCCTCATTGCCCAGAGACAATGAAGGAAACGACACTGAACGCAACCTCCTTCTTTGCTAAATGTAAATAAAGATGGAATAGCATCAGATTTTAGAGATTGTAGGATTTCTCTTTTGTCTTTTTGGAGCCATTTCTCCTGCTAGCACTAGATCAGCACATTTGTATTTACCCAGAATGCCCTGCGCTGTTGTCCTTTTTCTGCTTTTGAAGAAGTCTCCGGTCCACTGGTGTTCACTTATGGATTTGAACTGCACCAAAGTTTACTTGAAACGAACCAAGACCGTTTATAGACGCGTCAGAGTTCACATCTCCCAGAACGAAGGGGATTTTCTAGGCAAAACAACTAGAGTTCAATTAAATGAGACTAAAATCAACTCATTTTCCACATGTCTGAAACATCTTCACTGTTTACATGTCGGTGCCTCAGAGTAAATTCTGCTAACATATATCCAAATGTCTAATCAAGTATCCATAATTAAAGTGTTCTCTGAGCACTAAATGATCCAAAAACACAGGCTTCAATTAAGTGAAGAAAAACTGAAGGGAACAGTGCATCTCTAAAGATAATAAGGAAATACTAATTGCAGTACAAAGAGCCAAGCACATGTTGGGGTAAAAAAGGTTATTTTCCATGAGAAAGCCAGATGATACAGAACCACCTCAAGTGCTGCCTGGGTAATTAGTTTCATGGATTGTTAAAAGGTTAGCAGCAATCTATAACTTCTAACTTCTAAAGTCAATTAGGGACAAAGCAGCCCTCACATACATGGGCTCCTCTGGAAGGCTCCCTGTGGGTGTCTCATTAAAATGCAAATATTGTGATTGCCTACTCCAAGCTCACTTTTCCTCTTCCATTGCATTGTGCTATCACAAACTCCCCATGGAACAAATTATTTCAATGATGGTGAGATTCATGCTGCAAATGTACAGAAAATGCATTTGGCTTATAATCAGACAGGAATCAAGGTGTGATTCTCGTTGGAGCTGATTTTACATTTGCCTATTTGTCCTGTGTGTGTTGAGTAGGCAGAAGGAACCACAACAAAGTTGCAGCTTCAAACTTTTTTAAATCCCTGTTGATGTCGCACTTTGGCTGAATATTGGAAGGTTTATGTGTTAAGAGAAAATGAATCTAAAATGCCA
Source organism: Alfaro cultratus (assembly GCA_903066825.1). Lineage (NCBI taxonomy): Eukaryota > Metazoa > Chordata > Actinopteri > Cyprinodontiformes > Poeciliidae > Alfaro > Alfaro cultratus. The sequence continues at coordinate 899 of CAEFZX010020098.1, read as the reverse complement.
AATAAAAACAATATTTATGTCCTAAAGGTTCTACATCCACGCTTCTTGAATCAAAATGTTACTATTGCAATGCTATTAAGGAATGTATTGACAACATTGTCAGTGACGGACATTTAACATAATTTGTTGATGCATTAAAAATGATTCGAGTGCTAAAATAACCAACAGTGTTTTATAGATGACAGATAAAGTTTTCATAGGCTGAATATCTGAATTTCTCCTTGGTATTTTTACAAGGTGATTCGACACGCAGTGTTGGGACTGAATGACTATCGGCCAGTAGCCCTCACGCCGATAGTCACAAAGTGCTTTGAAAGACTGGTCATGACCCACATCAAAGCCACCATAAACGTCAATGTGGACCCACACCAATACGCCTACAGAAGGAACTGATCCACAGAGGACTCTATCTCCTCCGTGGTCCACACCACCCTCTCACACCTGGAGCAGAAGAACTCCTATGTCCGTTTGCTCTTTGTGGACTTCACTTCTGCGTTCAACACCATGATTCCCGGGACCCTTGTCAACAAACTTGTGACACTTGGCCTGAGCTCCTCCATCTGCAATTGGGTTCTGGACTTCCTGACTAACAGGCATAAGTCTGTGAGGATCCACAACGTCTCCTCCTCTACCCTAACCCTCAGCACAGGCTCCACCCAGGGCTGCGTTCTGAGCCCCCTCTTGTTCACACTGCTCACATATGATTGCTCACCTGTCCACCCATGCTGTCATATTGTGAAGTTTGCGGACGACATGGCAGTGGTTGGATGCATCACAAACTGTGATGAGTCCGGCTACAGGCAGGAGGTGGCACACCTGGAGGGTTGGTGCAGAAAAAACAATCTCTGCATCAACGAGAAGAAGACAAAGGAGATGATTGTGGACTTCAGAAGGGGCAG
>CAEFZX010020096.1:0-59498 GCA_903066825.1 Alfaro cultratus | reverse complement strand
GCTGCTATAGCTCCTTCCCAATAGCAGAGCCTGTCAGCATGGTCACCAATGAAGGCGTATAAATGAAGGCGTATAAATGAAGGCGTATAAACAGTTTTCCTGGAATGGAAAGTTGTTTCTCCGCCATTAGCACATTGAGTAATACCTGCATGACCGAGTGGCTGACTGGTTGTTTTTGACCAGAAACCCTGCATTTCTGCTGATGGCAATAGAAGCACTAGGAGGAAGCTTGATATTTTATTTATTTATTTTTACATAATATTAGTCTCATACTTTCCTGTCATCATAGTAGCAGGAAAGTACCTTAACAAATATGTAAAAATCGCATTTTTAGTAGAAGTTACATACTGCAGCTTAAAGATGTACTGTATATTACTGGTTACTGATTATTTAAGAAAGTTGCTATCTAATGTGGCAAATTACGGGAAAAAAATTACATTTACTTCCATATAAAACTCTGTTTTGATAAAAGCAATGTTTGGAACTTTCAGAGTCTTACAGATGACAGGAGAAATGTCTTTAGAAACTAAAAAGGGAAAGCGGAGTTGCCTTAAACACTTATAATTGACTGTAAAAGACAACAAGCATGTGATGGTAAAGGAAAGCTGCATCCTCATGGAGACCCTTCACCCAGACTGTAGCCTCCCCCACACCACATTTAACACTCTGAGATGGCCTGGTTTACCCTTTCAAAGAAGACCACACATGGCATGTGAGACACTCACCAGTCACTGGCCTACTTCTGATTGCTGGAGAATCTGTCTCTGTAATCCTTCTTATTCAAAGGCCTAAGAGTATGTTTACTTTTGGTATTTGATCTTGTGAAGATGTGAAGTTATGCTTCCTGGTTTTACTATACTCAGAACAGTGAGTAATGACTGAGTTTTGAGAATAACGTGCCAACATACGGCCTACACATTTACCTTCTTTCCTCACCACAGTGAACTCTGCATTTTGACCTGCTGGAAAGCCCAAAAGAGAGTGTTGCAGAATCAGAAATTCCCATAGAGAAGTCCTTATTCATAGCTCCTACCACAGAGAGAAAATTACGGTATCTGTCTACACTTAAATTCAATAGTAACAGTTTATAGAAAAAAACCCCAAAACATTTCTAATAGATGGCAGGGGCTATACAAGAGTGATCAGTCGCTGTATTCTCTCCAAACTGATTTATTTACTTGTTTGGAAATAACTGAGCAAACATGACAGGTCCATATTAGGAAATTAGTCTTTTGAGCTGTCAAACAGCGCTTCCAGCTCCAACCATTTCAAAACTTACAACGTGCAAACATCCACCGTCGCCACTGCTTACCTTAAGGGGTGACTTTTCCTCTGCTCGTCTGTACCTACAAGAAGAAACTAAATCCTCTATTCTCATTCTCTCCCTCGCTGTCAAAAGGGAGCCGCCACACAGATGCCGTCGCAGAGATAAAAAAGCTTCTCCCCCGGCTCTGTGTGCGGACAAGCTTCGCTGAAATCGATGCAGGTCAAACGGACCGAGTCACCTCGCTCCCCCTGCCAAGCTCTGAACAAGCCGCGAGGCGAAGCGCGAGCTGGATGCAGCTGTCTGACAAACGGTTGAACAGCGACAGCGGCGCGAGGGGCGTGTCTCGCGGACCTGAGAATGGAGCTCTGAGCGTGGGTTTCGTGTTTGCTTTGCAGGAACTGACCTGAGCCGCGGTAGGTTGTGACTCATGCATAAGACACAAAAAAAGAAGAAAAAGAAAAGGAAATCGAAACAGGAAGAAGTTGAATTGAAATAGCATCAGTTTGCCTATTGTTTGTATCTTCTCCAACCAATTTAATACTAATGGTGGTGAACTATTTACATACTTGTTTTTGTGACATTTAATAGTATTTCAACACATATACGTTTCCAATGTTCTATGTTAAACACGCATATATGTTTTATTTTTTTACTGAAAAATAAATGAAATAACGAATTATCTTCCCTGGAGGAAGTTATTTGTCGCCATCTCCTGGCCAAACAATAGTGGTGCATGTTGTGTTGACTTGACATTCACCAAAATTCAGGAATGAGAAATTGTGACGATGTCAACATAATTTAGACAGTAATTCATTATACGACTGTTCTTTTCTTTACTGGATGATCTGGATTCTTTAAATATTTAACAAATATTTTGTACTTGCAACTTAAATAATCATTTTTGCCAGACTGGATTTGGGTTTTGGCCTTTGTTTTGCATTTGAAGTATTTTTTTTTATTTTTATTTTTTTTTACAATTAAGCACACATAGTGAAAAAATGCTTTATACTGAAAGGAACATGTTTTGTAAAAAAAAAAAAAAAAAGAAGAAGAAAGAAAGAACCACTTATGTGTTTGTTTTGTTTTTGGCAGTCCTAAAGCTATACAAATCTAAATAAATCTACGTGGTAATATACAATTCTGGTGTTAAGAGGGTTTAATTGTGCTGTGTTATCATGGCAATATAAAACAATATTTCAATAAGCCAAGAAAATGTTTTACATTCATATTAATCAAATTTTAAAAATATATGCATTTCTTTAAAAATGTATCTTCTTTATTACAAAATGTTAAACCAATAATAGTATTTTACAAAATGTTCCCTGACCTGGGAACGCTTTGGGAAGTCTGGGCCTCCCTACTTAGGCCACTAGCTCCGTGACCAACTCCCCAATGGATGGATGGCTGATAAAGTCATTTGACCTTTTTGACTTACCATCCATCCATTTTCCTTCACCTTTGTCCCTAGTGGGGTCGGGAGGTGCTGGTGCCTATCTCCAGCTAACGTTCTGGGCGGGAGGCGGGATACACCCTGGATAAGTCGCCAGTCTGTCACACTTTTTGACTTACTGTAAAATCAAAATGAAAGCCAAACACAGTGTTGATTAAAAGACAAACTTTTATGTTTTATTTGGCATTTTCCATTGTAATATTTTATTTTGTTAGCGAAAAGTTCATCATAAAAATTGCCACAAACTATCCTGGAGAGGAAACAGCTAATGTGGAAAAATGGGCCTTGGTCAGAAGAAAACAGAACAGAACCTTTTGGTCTGCAGGTAAAACACCATATGTGATGGAAAATCAACACTGCAGATCACCCTAAGCACACTAGCATTATTACACCGTGAAACATGGTAGTGGCAGCAACATGCTGTGGGGATGCTTTTGTGTGGCAGGGTAAAGAACATTGTGGAAGTTGTTTGGAAGTGAAAGTCTGCTTTCAACAAAAACAATGACCAAAAATATGCATAGGAATATAATGGTGTGGTTTAGATTAAAGTGTATTCGTAGGTGTAGATTGGCCAGTGTCCAAAGTCTGAGGTTTGTTTATTTTGCCCAGTCTTTATGTGTGAAAAGCTAGTAGGAATATGCCACCCAAAAACTTGCAGCTGGGATGAAAACTGTTTTGAGTCAGATGGAATGAATACAAATGCCTCTTTACATTATTTAACAAAAAGTCATTTTATATAAGTAATTCTTTTGATTTGTGAAAATGCTGTTGATGCTGTATGGCAGCATGAGAATCATATTTGCAGTTTAATATCTTATATTTATTGTTACCGTAGTTATATTGTGGATTAAGCCAAATTTTGAAAATAATAATTTGTTAAGGGTGAAACCAAGACAATAAATGATTATATTTACTGCATTTATGCAACGTCAGATACTACTTAACAGCCTGGGGGAACAGAATGAACATTATGTTCTTCAGACAATCTACAGTACACTATCACGTTAATCCAGTCCTTACGTGTTCAAGATGAGCATGCAACATTTTCCATAGGGTGTAGCCGCCAGGGGGCGCTGCTTCCTCCACTCTAAAAGGAGTCGTATGTGACGCAACCAAAAGGGGGGAAGGCCTTGTGTACAAGTCTTCGCTCCCATTCATGTAGAGTGCTGAGCTTTAGCAGCCATCGCAGACAGACCAGTCGTTCCACATCTTCGTTAAAGCAGAGAGCCTCGTCCTCCCAGACTGAAAGAAAGCATAGGTGAGATATTTATCTTCTTTTTAGGAAGGCCGCGTACCTAATGTTGGGGGTTTCTTGCATTTTCTTTTTTTTTTCCTTTATTTTTTTTTGTGTTGTAGTCGAGGTCCAGACGGTTGCTGCTGGGCTTTGAGAAAGGAGAAGCAATATCTTAGATAAGTGAGAGGAAGCCAGGCGAAAAAACCCCATTTCCTTACTCAACCCCACAGTCGGCATGAACGTCAGTTTGTTGTATTTCCTTGTTGGGGTTGAATTGGGTTAAAGGTTGTTGCTAAAAGACTCTTGGCGTCGTCATGACCTGAGGGCTTGGGAGCTTGTTTGGCCTGCAGACTCCACAAGACAAAGTTTTCGCTTTTTAGTTGGTGAAATGCACAATTCAGTGCTACGCCCACTGACAGCCGGCTTCATATTTTATCTTTGAAATGCCTCCACTAAAAAAAATGACGTTAGGGAAATGGCTCGACTGATACTTCATTGTGTTTTGTTTTAGGATTCATTTAATAACCTGTATGCAAATATTGTTTCCATTGCTCAGAGCATGAATGTAGGCAAAAGTCCAAGTAGAGGTCATTCACTGGACAAATCACTCGTCAGCTTCTTTACAGCACATAATTTATCCTGGTATTAAGTAATGTTATAATTCGAAGTTTGGACACTTTTCTTTGCATCTAATTGTGGCAGTGCTGCAACTTTTAGAAGTGTTAAAATGTCACCTGCCTGCTGAAGGTCAGCAATACCTGCCTGGTCACTGTGTCCTCAAGGTGCGAGCATGATCAGATTTCAAACAAAACTCACTGCTTGCCAACTTAAGGGATTTGTTTTAGTGTGTAAATTGAGACACAAATGACCATATTTTAAGTTAACCACGTGGGCGTAGGTGATGGAATATCGGACACGTTACCTGTGTGTTTTATGGTGAAATTGTTAATAAAAAGTGTTCCAGCTGATATTAGGTGCTGTGAAGGGGTTTTAGCAGGTGGATGCTGACGTTTCTAGTAGCATATGATTCAAATCGCCTCCACACAGCGTCTGGAAACAGGACGGTGAACCACATATTTTATCAGCGTTTGCTTTTGTTTTTGCATCTGCTTTTTCAAACAGAATTGGGGGGGGGGGTAATCTGTTTGTTTTTAAACCATAAAGCCAACAGTGCACTCCTGATTGCTGCATCGTCATCACAAATGACCGGGTTTGCTGGTTTACGAGGCGCTTTGCTCACCGTTGCCAGTTGTTTCTAAGCGGCGCAGCGCTGCGACCTTTCCCCTAGTTTCTGCAGCACAGGGTGGATCATGTGATGCTTCAGAGTGAGCTGGGGGGAAGGGACTGGCTGCTCAAACACTGCTGCTCTGTGGATGCTGCTCTGCTCCTTCCCACCACTGCTAGCGTAGAAACGACGCGTCCTGATTTCAGCATGCACAAATCCAACCGCGAAATAGCAGCTTTGCAGGGACGTGCAGATGCATTCCTCTCTTCGAACATGGCTGAAACCGGGGAAATATAACTAAAGCTCTAGATTCTGAAATCTGTTTCTCGCCATAGAAGTTGACAAACTTGTGGTAGTTAATATTTTTGAAGACCACTTTTAGTTTCAAAGGCTATGACACAATATGGAGGAAAAAAGGTGCCAGACAGGTTCCCCTGTCGTATATCAAAAATCATGTCTGCAACTATCTGATGTAAATCAAACTGAAAGAGCCAATTCAAGTACATGCTGTTGGTCTATCATAGTCTGATAGTGTAGTGCAACTTATTGATGATACAATCCAAAATAATTATTAGGTATCCTTCAATATAGCAAATTTTTCTGGCTGTGAGCAGTGATTGGAAGGTCAAATAGTGAAAGACCAGGCTTTTTATTTCTATTAGATAAGGTTAAGGCTGCATAACATCTGTAAAACATTTAGTTGCTGAATATTACAATTACGTTATCGATTATATTTAACTCATGTTTTCTTTACTTTCTTTTTTTCCCCACCTCTCTTTGTGAGCTGAAGTGTCTAAAACACTAAAAATATACAGTGTGGGCATTAGGTGCATTGAAAGTCTACCCAGTAGGCCAAAAATAAAACTTTTTGGGGGTTGGTATGCCTTTCTCAAAAGTGACAACACAGGGCAAAACAAACATACTGGACAAATGACTGCACAGATAGACATGAACAACTAATGTAATGTAAACAGGATGGGTTACCTAATAATAATTTGTTTGGACTGTAAGAGGAAGCCAGAGTACCCAGGGAGAACTCATGCATGTGGCGAACCTCTGTCCCATCATGCAACATGTCTGGATAGTTTTAGTTTATATATATTCAGAACTTATGATCAATTTAAATCAGTGAAAATCTTCAAAAAAGCAAATGCAATCTTTGGCAGTGTGATTATAGTTTTCTTTTCTCGTGTAAATTAATCTTTGAGTTTTAAGATTCCTTTAGTATCTTATTCAGTCTTTTTTTGCAGAGAATCCAATATGATTGAATTGGAGGAATTGGCTAATTCCCACTGTTCTCACAGATTGTGGACTAGTGACTTTAAAGAACTGTGGCAGAAGCTGATCAATATGAGACATTGTTTTCTTTTTTTTTTCTGCGCTATTTCCAACCTCATGCAGATATCCACATAGTGAGACTGAATGTATGCTATGATGCAACAGTTCTGGAAATCACCAAACCATGTTTAACTCTGATCTTCACACTGTATAATTATTCCACCTACATAGATATTAAATACAAATGTTGCAGGAAAAAGAATAGGACTGGATGGCATTATTAAAATGTGAGATATATCAACTTTGAATGGTTAAATTCCTCAGTCACAATATGAGTTACAATAAAGTGATTAAATTTAAAGATGTTTTTATTCAATCAATATTTTTTTTTTTTTGTTACTTGAAATGATATAGGCATCAACCAAAAGATAAAACAATGTACAAAGAACAATTCATTATTTTTATCTACAGCAATTAAATTGCATGTAAAAATTTTTTACACTCTTCTCAATAATTTATACAAAATCTATTTTGCTATCAGAGCAACCAAACTTTTTATTGTTGTCCACCTTTTTGCATGTTTCGCTGGTATTTTGACAATTTATCTTTGTTGAGTTCAATGTCTGAGGATGGAAGGCCTCCTTTCATCACCCTAATTGTTGGATCTATACCCAAACATTAATCAAACATCAAATAAAGGAACAAAAGAGAAAGATGATTGAAGATGTAATACACTCGAAAGAACGGAGCCCGTGACATACAGACATCTCTTTATCCGTCTCTAAGCCACGTTCTGCCGTGCTTCTCTGTAATTGCATATTTATTACATGGAGGCGTAGCTTAGTTACAAATCATTTGCATAGAGGAGTGTCAAACCGAATACAGCTATCACATTTCAGTCAGTTACAAGTCTGTATTGACCTCAAACGTAGCTTCTCTAGATACTGTCTTGCATCTCATGAGGTTATAAAAACACAGTTGTTGGTTGTCTCTCAAAACTTCACTCCCGAGGTCCTCTGTTTCTGTTCTCGCAATCCTCTAGGTCGTAAACTGGAGTTTCTCAGGAACATTTTTAGTCTTTGATCCACTGTCCTAGGTATCAACTGCTCCTGCTGAGTCGTAAACCTAAATGGCAACATGGGAAACCATTGCAATTTGCAATGTAAAAAAAAACCTCAGTTGAGCTTCTAAGTGTAGTACAGTTTCTAAATATATTGGCAAAACATCTTAATGTATTTTAAAACATCTGCTACTGTAAACAAAAGCTAATTGCATTTCACTCTTACACTTAACTAATGTTATTTGCTTTCCAAGTAGTTCTTTGCCGTATTGATACTAGGCAAACTCAAGCTGCTGAATGATGATGCACATTGTGACATATTTGTTTTGTTTGTTCTTTCAGTGACTTTCCTTTAGGGCAGCCACCATGGCAGAAGCGCATCAGGCGGTGGCCTTTCAGTTCACTGTCGGCCCTGATGGCGTCGACCTACAACTGTGCCACGAGGCTCTACGCCAGGTCTACCTCTCTGGCCTCCACTCCTGGAAGAAAAGGTTCGTTCGCTTCAAGGTAAGAGTTGCTGGATATGCTGAAGGGCAATGTCCAGATGGTTATCTGCAAAGAAAACACAGTATTGACAAAGTCATTTCTTCATCTGGTTGATGTGTCCTGAATTCCTTTTGCACTACAGAGCCTGGCTTCAAAGCCGGACTGAGGGTTTTTGCATTAGCACTTCATACCCTGCCCCACTCTACTCTTGAGCCTGCCAGACAGTTCTGGTTTGGAGTCAGCTGTTCATTGGTGCATTTCGCTGCGGGGCGGGACAGAGCCGAGTCTTCTTCCAGATCTCTGGGTTAGAGGAGCGCTCTTTCTCGATGTCTGTATTTTCAACATGCGGCACCAAAAAATTCCCATCATAATCTATTTTTACCTGCAAGTTTTTAAACGATAATGATGGCATATTCAATTGCATTTTATTTTATTTCGGTTGAAATAATTTTCAAAAAGCTGTACGGAGGAGCCACATCATGTCATCACACATCAAGCAGATAAATGTATGTAGCTTTTTTCGGCAGTGAGAAAAAAAAAAACCATACAATGATCTATGTCCAATGACTGCATACAGACAATAAAATTAAATGATGGCAAAAAATTCTGAGGTAAATGTTTTCCTCAGCTTTCTCGCTGACAAGTGTGTACAGAAAGAGCTGGACGCGACAAACAAAAACAAAAGTATTCCTGGATCTCTGGGGAAATCGCTACGGCAGCTTTAGCTGAAATTTGATTGACATGACCGTCCCTGTTCACCTTCGACGCGACACTTTGCTCAATGTAAAACAACCAGAGCCGAAGTACAATAGGGCTTCGGTGAAGGGGTGCAGGCTGCAGTGCAAAAAGGCCTCTTCTCCAGTTTCTGGGTTTCTTTGCCTTAGTTTACAGGCAACAGAAACCTTCGACTTCTGCCGTACTGTAAATCTGTTTACTGTGGTGTTACTGTAAACTGTGACACCAGAAGATCACCACTGTTTGATACAAACTGCAAACAGTGACAGTAACCTTCCTGAATGTTCTTTGTGACCTAACCTTTGGTCTAGTGGTTTGTTTACACACAGGCACACTGAATCATTCAAAGACCTGCCGCCTTTTTTTTAGTAGGCACCACGTGTGTTACAACATTTTACAGATTGTTATCACAGCTTCTGAGTTTATGTTTCATTTTTACAGAATGGGGTGATGACTGGTGTGTACCCGGGCAGCCCGGCTGGGTTCATGGCAGTGGTCGTGGCATACATGTCGTACAACCATTACAAAGAACTGGATCCTTCTTTGGGATTGATTGCCAGACTTGGTCAACACATACCGATCAGGTGAGTATGGTGTTGTTCTCAGTAAATAAACAGAAACGGTAACGACACCAATAAAACAACATTCCGCTGAAGATTGGCCAAGAACTGTCAGGGACATTATTTTATCCACAACACTTCTTTATTAGTTTGCTTCCACGCCTTCTGTTTGATAACGATGTTAATCCTGTTTAGGGAACACGTTGTGCTCTCTTGAATCCCATAGTACACCCTTTATCAACACAAATGAGTTCTCTCCTCAATAAGGTTTTATTCTATAATATACAGACAACTTGGGTCGCTAGAAATCCTTTGTAGTTTAGTTTTGTTGCATAATCTAAGAATATGTGGTGATGAAACTCCTGTGTTTTTTAGTAACGACTACACTGCGTTTATGATTTAATGAGTTGTGTTGTGTGTCTGCATGTGCACATGTCGGTTTGAATAATGCAACTCTTATCACTCATAATGCAAGCTGTCTTTGTTGAGTTTAGACTAGGCCTTGTCCCACAGCTGTTTTGTGGCTCTTATTCTTCTGTGTTAATTGCGTGCTGCACAATACACTAGACTGGGATTTTTCTAAAATCCAAGATCTTAGACACAATATTATCAGTCGTATTTTATCACATTTTACTTTCTAGTGAACCATTTTTTTAATAACACTAAGATGTGCCTCTGAAAGCTTTTTATTCTTTTCTTCTCCTCTACCTGCAGCCGATACATCTCCACAGATAGACAGAAGATACTTGGAGGGGTTCTGGTGGGCACGGGCCTCTGGGTCACCATCATAATGATCAAGAGGAGTGTTCTGAAGTGCCTGCTGTCATGGCACGGCTGGATGGAGTCACGCCACGGCTCTCTGTCTTTTGGTACTCGTTTGTGGCTGGTGAGATGTTGACGTTTTTTTTTTTTTTCAACCTTACAAGAATCAGCTTAAGAAAAAATATGTGAATAATATCTGTCTATAAAAAAAGTTATATTTGGCACTTTTTCTTCTTCTATTGTTTCATTAGACTTATGTGTTTTGTATAATTTAATGTAAATGCTTTATATGCTTTCTTTTTTATAAAGGCGGGGGAAAAGTATGCAATTTATTTTGAGTATTTTCCAGATTTGGATGAATATGGGAGAAAATAAACGTACTAAAACATTTCTTTATTTCCAGTTTATTTTGTATCTCATTACATAAAAACTCCCATCTATCCCTCCTTCTAAAACATTTGTTCATGGTATTGAAACAATTTAAAATGTAATGTTTTATACATTACATTTTTTTAAAGCCTGACTAGTCTACAAATATGTCATAAGTTCATAGCAAACACTTGTGCTTGCATTATAAAAAGGATTAATATCTTGGAAAATTTAAATTTAGGAAAGTACGGAGTTGGGAAATATCAAAGGGTTAGAAATGTAATGTCTGTTAATATTGTTGGTAATTTAAATCCTGTTTGGTCTTATCAAAATACTAGCTTGTTGTTTTTTTAGCCCTTCTTAGCTTAAGGCTTTTAGTACATATTTACATTTTGTATTCTGTTTTGAAAAGTATAGATAAAACAGAACTCTAACTTTGTCCTTGTCTTTTCAATGTGTTCAGATATTGGTGAAGGTTTTCTCTGGCAGAAAGCCATTGCTCTACAGTTTCCAGAACTCTCTCCCTCGGCTACCTCTTCCCTCTGTTGAGGACACATGCAGAAGGGTAATCTTCCATTCCACCTGCTTTTGAGTTTGTACTTAGTTTGTGCCTAGTTATTATATGTAGTGCTTTTAGATTTAGAAGGAAGATTATATTTGTGTTTTTGAGGAGTAGTAGAAAAGCACACTAAAGTAGTTTAAAATATTGAAAATCCTGCACTAAGATTTTTTATTTTTTTTTATTGAGCGTCAGCAAAAAGAGCTTTCCACATTTTCTGGTATTTTTAACCACTCTCTTTCTTAAAATAGCTCATTCCTTTGTATCTCCCCCGTGGGACTCTTTCTGTTGACAGTACCTGGAGTCGGTGCGCCCACTGATGGATGACAAGCAGTTTGAAAGGATGAAGGCCTTGTCAAAAGACTTTGAGAAGAATCTGGGACCCAGGGTGCAGTGGTACCTCAAACTCAAGTCCTTGTGGGCATCCAACTATGTAAGCCAGAAGGAATTTATTTCTCCTTTATGCTTTTGTTATAGTTTCACACACTGTCCTTATTGAGTAAGCTATATACTCAATAATCAGCAGGTTGTCTGATAATGTTACACTATTGCTTTTTATTCTTTCTGCATTTCTGGCACAGGTTAGTGACTGGTGGGAAGAGTATATTTACCTGAGAGGCCGTGGACCCATCATGGTCAACAGCAACTATTATGCCATGGTGAGTCACCTGTCTTCAAGTTGCAAGAAGTAATCTGGTTATCTTTTTTTTTTTTTTTTTTTTTTTTTTTTTTTAATAATTTATTAAATTATTTTTGCCTCTTCTTTATTTTCAGAACCAAAAAAATGTAACATTTATTTCTCAAGTTGAGAGTTTCAAAAGATTAACTATCCGATTAACATTTTGAAACAAATTTCACATTTCTCATCGGCTTGTTATGTTCTAACTGTGAGGCATAAATTATTATGCGTTAGCCCAAAGAAAGCTTCACTATTATAATACACTTTAATTTCTTGAAAAGACCAAGCCAGTTGGTCTTTTGCCTCAATCAATTCCTTGATGCGATGTCAAATATCCAGCCATGATTATGTCACGATCCTGTTGATGGCTACAAAAAAAATCTTGTAAAGGATGCGCAACTTGCTTTTTCATTCTGGAAGAAGAACTGTTCACATGCATCATTTAAAGCTCAAATTTATTTTGACATTTATGCCCATTGTGAGTGGATGAAAACTTCTGGCCAAACTCAGTCATTATAGTGATTACAAAGAATACCATACTGCCCTTATCTTTTTTTGTAAACGTAACCTACTGAAATGCAGCTGCTGATTGATTCATTAATAAGTTCATCTTTTCTGCAGGACTTTTTGTACGTGTTCCCCACGTCCAGCCAGGCTGCCCGGGCAGGTAATGCTGTTCATGCCATCATGCTCTACAGGAGAAACCTGGACAGAGCTCAGATCAAACCAGTGAGTACAGAGCCAGTTGGTCTTTTGCCTCAATCAATTCCTTTACTAAGTTGTACTTTATATCAATCAAGTTGTAAATAAATAATTAATAACACTATATAGGAATCTGTTTGACCATACCTTAGCTCAGTGGTTCCCAAAGTGTGGGACACGCCCCATAGGAGGTGGTGGAGGTGGTGGTGGTGGTGGTGGGTGGGGGGGCGCAATGCCATTGCAGGGCTGTTGTGGGAAGCAGAATGGATGAATTGGGAAAAAAAAAAAGTTACACAAAAGTGTTTCACTGTAAACATGGTTTGTAGTGTGTTTTGTTGCAACCTGAAGTGTGAAATAAACTTCAGGGAAGTTTGAAAACAACATATGTGTATAGGTTTATGTATGTTTGAACGATGTGTGTACCCAGTTGATTATTTATTTATTTTTTTTCTTTTCTTTTTGGGGGGGGGGGATTTTATTGTAATCCATAAGGGGGCCCAGAAAATCTTTGGGAACCACTGCCTTAGTTTATAACTTTCTTTAATACATTTTATCTCAGTGGGTTTGTCCTTTAAGTTCACATTAAGGACTTATTTTTCACAACCTTTTTCTTTTTGCACTTTCAGGTAAACTTGTAATCCACAATCCTACTAATTCTGTTAATATTAGGCATGGGCTGGTTTTAAATCCTTAAAGTGTGAAAACCTGTTGTAAAAATACCAAAATATTTACACAAAAATCTAAAACATAATGCAGCAGCTTTCTTTAAAAACAAAAAAGCAATAATAATTTCCACAACTTTAAAATGAATAAGACTTACAGATTATTATGAGAATAATAACACAGTGGCCACTTTCTGTTTTTTTGTCATTCTCATGTAAATAATCACTACTCTAGTCTTTATTCTTCTTCTTCAATGTCTTTCTTCAAAGACTAAAAAAAAAAAAAAAAAGATTTTTCTGTATTTGTCCTGCTGTTTAGATTTAATTCAGATCTCTGATCAATTGATTAGTTAATATCTGTGAAATGTATTTATTTTAAGCAAGACTTGTGTTAAAAATTGGGAAAAAAATTTACTCTTCTATATTTTTAACTGTTTACAGTTTGGCTTGTAATTATTTTGTGCTGTACTTTTTATGAAGTGGCAATAATATAACTAGCTGGTTAATTGATCCTGTTTTCAACTATTTATCTATAATGCTATTAGTTTGCCAATAGTCGTTTCAAAATAGTGTCACCTTATTAAAAATACGTTTTAGTTTTCAAAATACGATTGTTCATTGATTTAACAAAAAATGTTCAAACTGACCATTTTTTTTCTTTTTTGTCAGTAAGGGGGCAGGGTAGCAGCCTTCTTTCAACCAGCTGACTAGCAGTGCGCAGCAGCAGTTGGAGGCAGGGAGTTTGGTCCTACTCTCAGCTTGAAAAGGCCGGAGGAAAAAAATACAATCCAGAAATTCCTTTGGCATCTCATAAACAGACTTTAAAATGTATAAATAGAATGACAGAAGATTTTAACGGTTTTGAAATTGTAACATTTTAAAACCTTGATATACCTCAATGCTAGTAACTAGCCCATACCTGATGCATATTAACCCAGCTGACTGTCCTACTCTTAACATTTAAAACCTCTGAGCTTTTTCGCTTTTCCTACTGGAAACACACAGTAGTGATAGCTGGCAATGCTTTGTTGTTTCCAGTTGCTAACACTAAGTCACCGTCATTGGTTTAATTTTTTGATTATGATCTTTTCAGCATGCCTGTTAGAATTTTCATTCTTACCACAAAGTCAAAATGAATAGTTTGTTCTAAAATCAATTGTTTGAATTTATATACAAACTCGAATGCATGAGCTCGCTATGTTACACGCTCACGTTTGGTTGTTTCTGTTCTACTGTTTTGTTCTTTCGTTTTGACGGACGCTGCGTTAGATATACTTGCTGGCCAACAAGGTACCTCTGTGTTCTGCTCAGTGGGAGCGAATGTTTAACACCTCCCGCATCCCCGGTGTGGAGACAGGTAAGAGGAGGGCACAGCCGCCTTGCCCTCAGACCCGCAGCCATGTGACCCTAGCGCCCTTGGAAACAGTGACTCTATGACTCATTTCCATCAGCACACCCCTGAAACAGTCCCATAGATCTCATAGTACTATTTCAATTAGTTTTTGTCAAAAGTCTATTTAATTGTGAATAAAACTTTCTTGTTGCATCAGGGTTTTGATGGTGGCACTGAGATGGCAGTCAACTGGTTTCTGGTCCCTGCCTCTTTTCCTCTGAGGTTCTCCTTCCTAAGTCCATTTTAATTCCTACTCCACTACATCCATGCTCTCCTCCATTTAGTCGTGTGTCTGCTGCTTTGTCTCTGGGGTTTTTAGTGATTTACTTTTATCATCTCTGTGGGTTTTTTTTCACTCTCCCCTTTTGCTTTTCAGCTCATGCTCCTACAAACTATTCCCATGTGCTCATCCCAATACGAGCGTATGTTCAACACGGCTCGTGTCCCAGGTCTAGAGACAGGTAGAGTCTTTAGCAGTGTCACCTCCTCCACTCTTCTCCTGCTGTCCTTCACAACAGGACGTTTCTGTGTTTGAATTAGAAATAATCAAATTTCCATGAATTAATAATGCATGTGTGCATAAAAACGCACATTCAAGTTTTAATTTGCATGAAACTTGAAACCAGTTTCTCTGTTTTGAAAAGAATCGTTGAATTCAGGTGTTCCAATCAGATAACAGTCAAACCTAGACATGTAGACGTGAAAGAATAGGTTGCTCCCAGAAACAGCTGCTGAGGCCACAGTGAACAGAGGTAGCCAACGTCCTGCAGAGTCAAATCTGATTTAGTCTACAGATTAGCTCAACAACAGCATGGAGTGGACTTTGTTGGCCAACTATTTGCATTCAAAGCTTATATCACTGACTACAATGCAAATTGTTGGACTTCACTCTAATGTGTTCAACTTAATATGTACCAGAAATGTCTGAATCACATGATATTTCTGATATCGCACTGTGATATCGCACTGCCCCATTTCAGAAGATTAATGTGAATAACAAAATTCAGGACTACCGCCAAAGTGTAGTGGCGGTAGTCACTTATCTTAAAGATTAGTTAGGTTATAAGTAGATATTTCAACATGTATGTAAAAAAAAAAAGCAACAAAAAAACAAAAAAAAAGGAAACATTCACCAATGTTATTGCATATTGCATGGTGTCCTAATACCATGCCACCATATTTAGGTTGTTTTCTTATGGTTTCCGCCTGTGTTTAAATACCATCTGTTTATATTCTTGTCTGCTACATTAGCAATGCTTGTTTGAGCACTTAGTATCACCAGAAAATCATCAGTGAACTCAAAACTCAAAAGTAATTCTCTAGATGTGTTTGTCTAGTTATGCCCTGCGCTGCTCAAACAAGCATTGCTATAGTTCAATGTATTCCAGCCCAGGCCTTTCCCTAAATGGCTTTCCCGTTTCATTTCACTTCCTTTACGTCCCTTTTCAAGTCACTTTAGTTTTGTAATTAGATGTTCGTTAGCCACAAACTGCACTTATCCTGTAAATTTCACACATTAAATGTTTATTCATTAAAATTAAACTGTTCATGTCACATTGTTTTATTTATCAGTGTTGAATGGATTACTAACACAATTAGTGTTTTTAGAAATAGAACAATGTGACATTCATTGTCTCTGTGTCTTAAAAAAAAAACAGACAAGTTTCTAAAATTTAAACATTATTAACTTCAAAATTTGGTGATTGCAAACATAACGATAAGCATGAACTTAAAAAATATAGTTTGACTGCCACCAAAACACATCTTTTCTCCAAATATGGTTCAAATTGTATTTGCATCTCTGTCTCTTCTTTTCCTCTCCTATGGGTGCCTGTATCAGATACACTCCAGCACATGAACGAGAGCAAACACATTGCTGTGTACCATAAGGGCCGTTTCTTCAAGGTGCGGATGTTTTACGACGGACGACTGCTGTTGCCACGAGAGATCGAGCAGCAGATGGAGAGGATCTTGGCAGATAAGTCTGAGCCGATGCCAGGAGAGGAGAAACTAGCTGCACTTACTGCAGGAGAAAGGTAGGTAGAGCAAGAGATGAAGAGAAGAAACTTCCACAGCAATGTCTGTTGACTACAATGGCTACAAAAAGAACATTCAAAGATTTTCTTTCAGTTTAGAGCAAAAGGGTTTTTTGCAGGATCATAAAGTTTTCAGGTTATTCATTTTAACAATAGGCTTCAAAAAGTCTTAAATATGTCAAAGGTTTCTGTTCTGGATTCTAGATTTTAGGTAACTATATCTTGGATTTGAACATTTGTTCATAGTATTTTTCTTGAGTTAACGGTTTTTAAATTTTTTTTATTAATTTTTTTGGCAATATGTTGACTGCCTTTCTTCATTCTGGGGTTTTGTAGTTCCTACTGAGGAATTCAGATGTTATGCTGAAGGAAAGCTACAGTGACACATAATTCAGAGCAGCAACCGGCGCTGTCCAGAAGGAATTCCAAAACATTCAGCATTCGCCTCTGAAACTGGATTATTGTAGATTTTTCAGGCCATGCATGATCTAACAAAAGAAAGGGAGGGGTAGCACTTCTTTCTACAAAAATGAAACAGACGCAAAGAAACTTTGTGACTCCTGTCAGTTTATGCAGAGATCTTTTATTCTTGTGCATAACCCAACAAGTCAACTTTACAATATGTTTCTGAGATGATGGTCAGTTTTGTCTGTGTTTTCCTGATTCAGTGAAAACATCCTGGTTAGTTTGTTTATTTTATGACTAAAATACTTGTGACAGGCATGTTTTATAATGACTTACTTTGTCTTCATTGTGTAATGTAAAATGTTGATCTGTGCTGTAATACTGTATTGCCAGAAAATATGAAGTGGTAAGATTGTTCAGCTGATAATATGGGAACAAATGTATTTTACAAAATGCAGAACAAACACTTTCTTTCACCACACCTGGCCATGAGAAACATACATAATTTATTTTTTGATAGTAAATGCAAAACCTTGTTTCCAGCCTTTCTGCTCTTTGCATTTAATACAATATCAACACTTCCTTTTTCTGCTCTTTTATTTCTTTAGGACCCCATGGGCCAAGGCCCGAGAGCAGTTCTTCAACAGCGGTAAAAACAAGCAGTCCCTGGATGCCATCGAGAAGGCGGCCTTCTTTGTAAGCCTTGATGACACCGAGCAGCGTTACGATGCAAACAACCAAGTCAAGTCTCTGGACAGTTACGCCAAGTCCCTGCTCCATGGAAAGTGCTATGACAGGTGAAGAATAACAAATAAAGATTTTTTTTTTATTGTATCAAGAACCATATTCAAAATGTTTATTAGTGGGCCTTGGATGTTGATTGGTTATATTTTTCTTTCAGGTGGTTTGATAAGTCCTTCAATCTGATTGTCTACAAGAACGGCACCATGGGACTAAACGCAGAGCACTCCTGGGCTGATGCTCCAATCGTTGGTCATCTGTGGGAGGTTTGGCAGATACTTTCCATGTTTTTATTGTTTAAATCATTGCCTTGCAACAGCTTTCCTTCTTTGAGACCTTTTTACATAATAAACTCGAACCTCTATCTTTATTGTTGCTAAGCTAATGGTATGTGTGATGGAAAACTAACTCTTCCTTGTCCAGAGTTGATGGACGGAGCTTTACAGATGTACACCACACTTCTGGCTTTTTATTTGCCAAAGGTTATAAAAACACTATTTTGGTCTATCGCATAAAAGCCTAACACATTACATAAAATTTTGTGA
This sequence comes from Alfaro cultratus, assembly GCA_903066825.1. Taxonomy (NCBI): domain Eukaryota; kingdom Metazoa; phylum Chordata; class Actinopteri; order Cyprinodontiformes; family Poeciliidae; genus Alfaro; species Alfaro cultratus. Next base: position 41,350 of record CAEFZX010020096.1, on the reverse strand, counting down.
TCACCAGGTGATAAAATGTGAAAATGTTCAGATGCTAGGAACAGTTTTCAAAGCACTACAACAAGAAAACACATTCAATGATCATTAATCATTAACAAATGTAGGGGGAAAAAAATATAAAAAAGCATAACATAGTCTTTGCATCTTTTCTTTTAAACCAGCATGTGCTGTCCATGGATACTAAGCTGGGCTATACTGAGGATGGTCACTGCCAAGGGAAGCCTCACCCAAACCTTCCTGGTCCCCAGAGGCTGCAATGGGACATCTCCACAGAGGTAACATTGGATATCTTACTTTTCTGAGTAAAACAGTGCATACGTTTTATTTATGTTCATATTGGCTCATATTTTACAAACCTAACACCTGACTTTGTCTGATCTCATAGTGTCAGGAGGCCATCGAGAGCTCACTGACAGTAGCCAGGGCTCTGGCAGATGATGTGGACTGCCACATAATCCCCTTCCATGACTTTGGAAAGGGGCTGATTAAGAAGTGCCGCACCAGTCCAGACGCCTTCATCCAGATTGCCTTGCAGCTGGCCCATTACAGAGTAAGTCCCAGTTGTATTTTCAGTTTCACTTTCCACATACCAATTTACTGTACCAAAACACAAAGCTCACCAGGGTGTGAGCCAGTGTGTTTAGCAATTGATGCAATTTCAAATTATCAACACTAGAGGGTGGTAACAACCAGGCCAAAACCCAAAGCAATTATTAAACCATTGCATGTTATTTGGATGTGCACCTGATGTATAAAGGAAAACAACTTCTTAATGTTCTTGTTCAGTTATATTTTTTTGTGGTATCATTGTTCTTTCTCAACAGAACAAAGGGAAGTTCTGCCTGACATATGAAGCCTCCATGACACGGCTCTTCCGTGAGGGTCGAACGGAAACCGTTCGTTCCTGCACCATGGAGACTTGTGACTTTGTTCGTTCCATGATCAGACAGGAGACGGTGAGTTTTACTGAACCCCTTAAACTTTTTTGCAGTGCTACAGAGGGAGAATTGTTGCAATAAGTAAATCATCATCTCATTGTGGTTTTCTTCTTAACTCCTGACTCTGCAGAGAGAAGAGCGCCTCAGGTTGCTTAAAGTGGCTGCAGAGAAACACCAAAACATGTACCGCTTGGCAATGACAGGGCAGGGCATAGATCGGCACCTTTTCTGTCTCTATGTGGTTTCTAAATACCTTGGAGAGGAATCAGCCTTCCTCAAGGAGGTCTGAGCTATGTCTAAATATTTTTTTCTGTACCTTACTTGTAAAAAAAAAAAAAAAAAAGTTTTTTTTTTTTTCTTTACACTGGAGAAGAATGTGTGGTTTTTCTGAACATGGGAATAAGTTGAACAATTTCATGTGCAGGTCTTGTCTGAGCCATGGAGGTTGTCCACCAGTCAGACTCCTCTACAGCAGGTTGAGTTGTTTGATCTGGCCAGACATCCAGAGATGGTGTCCTCTGGAGGCGGATTTGGTCCAGTAAGTCCAATTTTCATCTGTCTGGAAAGTCATATTTAAAGTTTGAGAGAATGGTGGACTGTCTATCTAATGAGGCAAATTCTGTACTTTACAGTATCTTTAAAAAGTTCCCATTCCTCTCAAAGGGCAAAATCTTTTAACCATTAAATATATTTTTTGTGTTCTTAGAGTGTATAGGTGTGCAAAAAAATTCAAATTTATTTTCGCCCAGTGCTGCATGATATCTATGTATTCCTTTTGGGTCATATTTCTCCGCCTGTTCATTTTTCTCTATTCCCTATTACGTTTTCTTGTCTATTATGTCTGTGCATTTACGGTGGAACTGCTAAACAAAGTCATGGATTGCTGTAATTAGTTTGTGAATCTGCCATTTTATTTTTTCTTGCAGTGATTTTGTAATCGAAGTTCAGATATGTTGAAGTTGCAAGTAGACAAGTCAAAATCTTTGGTTTGGTTGAGTGGGGCGGATCGGAATGCTCTGCGGCCTGGAGGGGTCAGTTGGGTGTCCATGCTTGTTATGTGGACTTTTGCAAGTTTTGAGGAGGGCCACTTTTGACTTTCTCTGGATTTTTTCTCATATGTGGCAACTAATAAATGGATTTCTTCAGTTTCTCCATAGTTTCCATTGCTCTCCTTGCCTCAGTTTAGGTGAATGGCCATATCTTCGTAGGCTTGCAGCTCTTCTGTGCGCTTTTAAGTTTCTAAATAGCAATAGAAAAACAAAGAGTTAGGTACTGTTTGCATCGTTTGTCAGGTAGAATCTCCCAATGAAATTTGAGATAAAATATCGGATTTTATTTTCATTAGGTGGCTGATGATGGGTATGGTGTTTCCTACATCATCCTTGGCGAAGAGCTCATCAACTTTCACATCTCCAGCAAATACTCAAGTTCAGAAACTGTGAGTTTCCTAGTTTTAAGGCATATCTTGTGCTCTTCTTTCAGGTATTTTGTCTTTCTAAAACCACTTTTTCTCTCTCCTTTTGGTGTTTCAGGATTCACGTCGTTTTGGTGACAACATCAAACAGTCCATGCTGGACATACTGGGTCTCTTCCAGCTAGAGAAGAAGGTGCCCAAGTGATGATGATCACCATTTTTTTTTCTGGTTTTCTGTTTTATCAAATCTTCCTGTAGATTGTACAGAATCACTTTGTGGAATTGGGATTTCTATGTTAATTAATGTTACATAAATAAGAAAGGCATTAAAATGAGTCACTGTCAATATGTTGTGAAGAGATTTGCGTGTACAGATTGGTTTAGGCGAGCCTCCAGCACAGGTGGTGTGCAGATCAAAGTATGTATTTGCAAAACTGAACTTTAGCGGTGCCTTAGTGACCCACTAATGTAAAAGAAAAAGGGGCAGAAAGGGAGGAGAACATTCTAGTCTGCGAACAAATCTGTGCTGTAACACTGAATAATATTTTGGTTGAAGATTTGTTCAGTAGCATCATCCAATTTTTAATGATGTTTTAAGTTGTAAGATGGTGCAATACTTTTATTAGTTTCCACCCTGTGCATGTGGGGATCATTTGCTTCCTTCTGTTGCAGCTCTTGACTCACCATTACTGACTCAAATAGCAAACGTGATGTTAAATATCAGCTTGTTTTTAGGTTACACAGTGTCCACCTACTTCACTTGGTCCAGCAGATTAGATGAAAGTAGATTATCTAGGTGGTGAAATTGTATATCTGTAATCACAAGAATCATATATGGGAAGCTTTGATCTGATATGTAACTCTGTCTCAGTGTGATTCTGAACAAAACGCAAGACAGGAAACGGGTGCCACTGTCTTCTCCTTGGCCTTTCTGTACAGTCTGTTCAGTTTTAGCTGCTATGATTTTTATGAGGTTGCCATGAAAGCAGTTCTGATGCGTGCGTTTCATTTTCATACTCAGGTTTTGCTAAGCTACCCTGTTATCATAAGGTGCTTTCGGCAGCGCTCATTCTGGTTTCTGCGGATGATGACCCTGTTAAGTTTGTCATTGGTATAAAGTAAAGTTTGAGAGTGAGAACTGGAATAATATAAGAGGAGAGGAAACTTGACACAATATGCTTGACTGTAACTTTTTATTCTGATTATTTAAGAAAATAATCTTTGAGATAATTTGAGAACTTTTATGGGCGACGTGTCGATGTGTCGGTTGGTGGTAGTTGTATGGCTGTTGTTGCCTCGTCGAAGTGTTTCAGAACCATAGCAGCTTGTTGGTCTCCAGAACTGTAGGGAAGCTGAAGTTTCTCTCAAATGAACTCTCAAAAATGTTAGATTAAAGTTGGGGTTTTTATTTATATGTTGTCAATCCATTATGGTTTTCAATTTGTTTTTGTTTTGTTTAAACCTTCCTAATTCACACAAACATGCATATTTACCATCTGAATGTGGTGAATGATGAGCACTAAGTTAAAGCTTGTTTTGATCTACGAAGATAAGTCATTTTTTGAACATGACATTTTTGTTATTGTACTTTGCCAGTGTGTCGTAGTTGTTTGACTTTTTATCTCGGTAGATCTCATGTTTACACTTCTGCATGTTATTTGAAGATGAAGCTGTACATGTTTGCCTTTTAATTTAAAGCTGATAGACAAGCAGCTGATATACCAAACAAAGTTTTAACAATAAAGTGAATGTCAGATAGCTGTATTGGTCTCATTTAGACTCTTATTTCTAGTGTGATTAACCTCATTTTTAAATGGACTTTATACTGAAAACCAGTAGTTGACATTTAGTACAGCTATTGTAATTAAAAACATTGGTTTAATCACTTAATCGACTTACGGATAAATTTTATTTGATTACTTTTGAAGTAAATTTTTATTCTGCTCATTGTATTGTGTAGGTAAATGGCCTATAAATAATACCCACTAATTGGTCGCTCTCACCAACTTTGGTTCCCCAGAGAACATTATTAATTAAGTACTATTTGGGGAACGTGGCAAACTTGCCAGATTCTCTTTGCATCTCAAAATAAGTTTTGATTGACTTAATTGGTCTCTGCAGAGTTTGATTACTCAGTGTTTTACTCACAGTAGACAGCGTTCAGAAAAACCTTCAATTGGAGGAACAGATTAGTTCTCACCTGAAAGTCGGGTTAGACTTGTCAGAGTGGGACCAATTCACTCTGACAAGAGTAAATTGGTCAGTATCACAAACATTTTTGTGATATTGAAACAATTTGATTTGAATAAAATCTTAATTCATTCAAAATATTAGGGAGGCTTGTATATAACAGCCAACAGATTAAAAGGTTAATTAAGACGATGCTTCTCAAAAATGCTCCATATGTGAAACTTTAGTTTTGCTCAGAGTAAATATTTAAGGGAAAAGGTTTCAGTAGTAATGATTTTGTAACATCTTTGCAATTTTTTTTTTCCTTGCAAAAAGATGTTTTGGATCGAAGATTGCTTCAAACAGACCAAAGAGACTAAGTGTATAAAGGGGGGGGAACTCAGATATTTGGCTGCAGTCAGTAGTGGGGCCAGTAGGGCACTAGAGGGAGCTATGGCTTCCCTTTGATAAGTCAGCATCTTCATAGCGCCTTCAAGAAAATATTTGTGGTCTCTGTGGTCCCTGGCAAAAACACAAAAATTAAAATGTGTTAAATTCTGTTGTATTTATCCAACTCGTAGCGATAATTCCTCTGTGTATGTGAGATACAAACTAAAGTCGCAATGTATTTAACCATTGACACAGACAATATGGGTGCTGGGTGGCTCAGTTGGTAGAGCACCCTCCTAATCTGCATTCTCAATGTGGGTATCCAGAGTTGGATTTTTTGCTAGTTCCTGACAATTTACTGTTCAATAAAGGCCTCCAGTGCCATAATATATTGCTGTATAAAAATGTGATCTTTCCATTCTCTTTAATCTCTGTTTAAAGGGAAACTGGCTGGGAGCAGACAGGTGGCTTGGCTCATGTGGTTGTCGCCCAGGAGCCAGTTCTGGCTTTAGGGGTATTAATAATTTATTTGTCTGAGCTCTAACAATATGTATTTAGATAAAATTTATAGTAAAGCTTTTTACAAGTGAAAATTGAGCAGAAAGAAACTGATCACATGTGAGATTTTCTCACCTACTGTCGCCCCTCCCTCAGCTTCCGATGTGAGGCTGACATTTCCACCATACATGCCTAAGGTCTTCCCAGGAGCTTACTGTGGGAATACACAAGGTCAAATCAGGAATAAAGGGTTATAACTCATGTCTTTCTTAGTTTATCGTGCTTTATGATTTTAACAAGATCTTGAAGTGTACATGTTTCAAGCAGATTAAGAAATAATCTAGGAAAAGATGTCAAACAGCTTTTTCTGAGAATAAATTTCAATAAATGCGTAAACAAACCCACAAAGAATTGATGGATGATTGTGCATAAGCTTTTAAACCAAATCGTACATCTAATTGGCAAACTGGAAAAGCCATTTGTTCATGAGCAGACACTGAAACCTAAAACCTTGACTTGCACTTTCTAAAAGTAGACTTTGGAGAGATCCACGGCCTCTGCTTGTCACTGGTTTAATTCATGTGCCGCCTGCTCCACAACACACTCAAAGAAAAGTGTGGAGCCAGTGTGGCCCTATCTTGTTTTATGAGCTTTTCATGCACGCACCCGACGACTTTATTCCATTTTGTCACTCATAGTTGTTAACAGAGGAGAACAACATTGTTCAAATTGTTGCTACTGTATGTAATTTATATGTGCCATTCTTGATGTTTCTTTGGCAGGACAGCTTGTTTTTCTCGGTCCGTTGGAGAGGTTACGTAATTCTCTCTAATGCTCAAAACTAATTGGGTTGAATGTTAAATGTTTGTTCAGTAAATATGCAGAACTTTTGTGTTCTGCAGCCAGCAGTCTAAGGGTGGGCGCCTTGGACCACAGCTTTTCTTGAGAAAGATCGACTATTGTGGTGGGAATTAACTTTACATTTTTCTTAAGCTCTAGACAGAAGAATCAGTAATGAACACATTCCTTTTATTTCCATGAATAGCTCCAAAGAAAACTAAAGTTATGATGATTTATAAAAAGAAACTGCAAAATGAATAAAAATGAGAATAACAAGATTAAGGTTTTGTCCCTTTGAAATAAGTTCGCTCAAGTCTCTCACACTGTGACTCCATTACCTCACAAACTACAGAGCCACACCAGCATATCAGGAGAACCTAATCCGACTGAGAACTGCACCAATTTCAAGAAGAGCCACATGAATCTGTGTGATGAAGTAAAAGGTGTAAGCGGAAAGGGGGAGCTCGGTGGCTGGCGTGGAGGAACCCTGCAAGTCTGCCACCAGCTGCACCTGTCTAAGAAGCAGGGACTCACTAGGGCCTCAAGATGGAGCTTGGCCAAGCGACTGTGGGAGAGAGGAAGGTAAAGAGGGGAAGCTGAGAGACGGAAAGGTTGAATATAAACTTACTGAGGATCTCTCCCACAGCCTCCACCAGACCTATAAATAACCTTCAGTAGATTCAAGTGGAATTAAGAGTGGAAATCTGTCTCTTGTGGAGTTCTGAACTGAAAAAAAAAGAGATTCAGTACCTTGCTGCTCCTCCTCTGCCTTATAAACACATGAACTTGGCTAATGAAACAATTTTTTTTTTTTCTGGCATGTTCTCACATTCTCATCGTAGTTGACTGATCATAGTTACACGTAAAACATAAAATTCTCTTCTGACAAAAACATACAACACTTATTAATGGTAGTTTGAAAACTGTAGTCATTGCCAGATACCTTTCCAATGTACACCTGTGTAGTTGCTGTGGAGTTGCAACCAGGGCCGTTGCTCGTCACGTGGATGCTTACACAGGAACAGGAATGACCAAAAACTAAGTATTTTTCGGTGCATGCTGCCACTGCCATGTTCCAACTTGGAATAATGTGTAGTTTTACACACATTGTATTTTGGTCTTATCTGAGCAAAGCGTCTTTTTACTCAAGGTTATTGTGTTCCCTGTATTGCTTATGGCTAATTGCAAACAGGCAATTACCCATAGCAATAGATTGAGTCTTCAAACAACGCGGCATTCAAAAAAATACTTGAGAATAAAAAGGTGTATAATGCCATAAAGACAATTTGGGCACAGTTGGAATCTGCCATTCCTGCAAAGAAAAAGCTTGAGAATGCAGCAAGGAAGAAGTGGCAAAAATGACCAAAGGACAAAAGTGATTTTGCTTCTAACAGAAATATCTAGAAATACTTGTTGTGGAAGGCTCTGGAACCAAAATTTTTCCATTTCGTTTTGATAATGTTTATGCCATGTGAAAGTCATTCTATCTGTTGTTGTCCACTAAATGCTGCCAGTGATTCTGCAGCCCCCTTCAGTGTCATGAAACAAACATGAACTTAAAAAATTGTAGGACGTGAAATAAGAAAATGTAAACTTTATTGCATCATTCTACAATCCCAATTTACAGAAAAGAGAAAAGATAAACACATGTAATAGCACAGTAGCTAATACTGCAATAGTCCAGAAACAGTTTAGAACATTAATAAGGCATCTGATCTGCTCCATCCGTACATTAAAGGACCGACACGCAAAAGCTCCTCCTGCAACATGTTTAAAAAGAGCAAAAACATTCTTTTAAGATTTCTCATCGGAACTAGAACTTCTCACCAGAAGGGCTTTGGAAAATCCTTGTGTGCACATTGTACATTCTGCTCTGTGGCAGATTAAGACATCGGTGTGATTACAATATGCTACGGCGCTATAAGACACTTGATGAACTGATAAGCTTCATTAGACCTGAGTGTATTAGCTGATTAGTACTGATATCTGCTCAGCTAATTTATACGGAGACACAAAGCCTGTAATATCACTGCTGTCCAGTTAAGATAGTTTTGCAGAGAGCAAATCAGTTAAGAAAAACTTTTCTAAACATCTACAATAACCATATAAAAATACAAAGTGATTAATTATGGAGTAAAAAATCTTTTCTTTTATCTGGGCAGATTTTGAATTTAAACACAAATCTTATAAGAGCATTGGTTCAGAATATTAATAAGCTATCAAACCGAAGAGGGTGGCATATGTGAATGAGGCCGTCTAAAGGACTTACTAAAACACAGAGACTGTATTTGTGTCAAGCATCCTATCAGGACATTTCCAAAGTTTTACCAATAAATGCTTAGTTCTTGCACTAACAAAACATTCTGAATTCATCACCAGCTCTAATCAATTGTAAAAAGAAAAAAAAAATCAGATCTAAATGCAGAAATATGCACAGGTATAAAAAACAGTGGCTTGGCCTCAAGTTCATGTGAATACAGTACTAAGAATTTCCAACAGAGCTGTACTAAATTAGTTAAACTATTCACTGAAAACATGCTAGTTGGTGATGAACTGAGCATTAAAAATCTGAGGTACATTCATAAAGCATCTGCCTCTCAGCTCTTTTGGTTCAAGTAAAAGCCTTTTTTCCAATGACTGAGCAAGTCCTTCAATACCACAGTGCTAATATCCCAATTTGTGACTTTTGGTGTGTGACCCAGTTTTCTTCTACTAAGTAGTTCCCTCAAAAATAGCTGTTTCAAAAGTCTTCCTGTATTTTTCCATTTCTTCATTTGGTCTTCTTGAGAGATTCTTTTAAGCCAACAGTGCTTTGTTCCTCTTTATGAAGAGAAGCAGCAGCAAGAAAAAATAAATAAATAAAAAAATTAAAGACTGTTGAAAGGCAGTATGTAAACACACAGATCTCTCAGGAACTATACACAGAACAAAGATGATTGAATAAAAAAATAAAAGCCCAGAAAATCAGCCAGGAGGTAACACTAATAAACTTAAAAAAGGAAGAAAACATATCACAAAGAGAAAAGGGTAACAATTTCAAACTTTAAAGTGCAAGTATAAAAAAAGTCTTTCTACATGTCATCTCAAGTCAGACATTGAGACAGTGTCGATGGTCTTTAGTGTAAAAGTGCAAGTTGAGATCAAAACACTTTCAGAAAAATATTTTTTTAAGAATTTGATTCAAAACAGTAACAGTTGGGCGACTAAAGAGATTAGTCAGGACTCAGCTTCTCCGTAAGAAAACAGCCACCTCCTCCAGAGGAACAGGGTAATCCTCCAGAAACGTCCCACCATCAAACACCTGCTCACTCTGGCTGTCTTGCCACTGGAAGCCCCCATCTGGTAAATAAATATCCCTCTGGACTGCCCCCTTCTCCACTATTGGTGCCACCAGGACCTGAAAGCACAAGAGTTCAAACCAGTTCATTTTACCAAAACTGATCTGGTGGCCAATTGGAAGTTGAATGGGGATCAGAGGCTGAAAGCGTAAGCTGGATCCTCTCCCATCAGAGAGGGATCAGGTCACTAATCACCTCGTCTCCAATTAGAAACTGGTCATCGGTGGTGAAAGTCATGGGGTCACTGGGGCTGAGCCACCACAAAGGACGGTAGATGGGGTTTCCGGTCAACTGCCACTCCTCTGCATACTTCTGTAGTAGTGGAACCACATCCGTCTGGTGCTTTGTGATATATATCCGGGTCAGATTTAACACCTGGAGGGTTGACACAGATCATAAAGTTAATGCGTATGGGCTTGTACTCTGACACAACATCACACAGGGTAACTACCGGTCTGGTCAAGCAATGTAGTCTCTCTCTTTTACTTCTACGACTTCTTTTTTGATTCACTGTCAGATGGTAAACCAAAGTAATGGTGTATTACTGCCCCCAATTGGTGTTGATCTGAATGTAAGCTCTATGTAATCTCTGAACAGGCCAACTATTATTTGGCTGCTCTACAAATCTGGTTTATATGGCGAAACCGCTGTTGGAAAATAAAACTTAAGAAGTTATATGGAAGAAAGTGCTCTGCTGAGATAAGACAGAAGCTGACATTTTAGGCCAACAGATAACATTGTGTAAAACTATCACCTTAAGCACACCATTCCAATAGGAAAACATGGTAGTGGCAGCAGCATGTTTTGTGGATGCTTTTTTTCTTTTCAGCAAGGATAAGGAAGCTGGTCAAAGTTGAAGGTTCATCTACCAGCAAAGCATACTGAACACACAGCAGGACCCACAATGCAATAGTGCAGATCAAAGCATTATTCCTCTGCTTGGATGACCTAGTCAAATCCAGACCTAAGACTAACTGAGAATTACATCCGCTTGCCAGTTATGCACTACTTTGTGATGATCTATAATCATACCAATAATATACATTAAAGCTTGTGACTGTAACCTGAAATAATTTAAGAGGTATAAATACTTTGTCAGTGTCCTGTGTTTAATAAAACAGTGCCTGCCAGTGCAGAGTGCTTCATTTTTCCTTACAGTGGCTCTACTGTCCAAGCACTGCCCTGGACTGCGTTTAGCCAAACGAATGTAGCATTCCTAAAAGGGTCACATCCTCCTCAGTGTCCCGTGACAAAAACCTAATTTGACCACATCTATTAAAAAGAAAATGTATTTTCATGAGCTGGGGATTGGGAACATTTGGAATGAGCTTGAACTGCTGCCCAGGTTTGAGTGAATCTTGCTCTAATTGAGAATCCAGGCGTGTGTGTGGCTTTGAGGTTTTCGCTGCTATTTGACTCCGCTGCAGTTGTTGCTGTGACCTGTCTGCGACTGCATAACGTCTCACAGATTCTGGAAACAAGGTGCACCAAAGTGCAGTAAAAAATGCCATATTAAAATTATTTACAACATGTATTTCAGCAGACTGTTTTACAGTAAACGTCACCTCGGTCTTGTGTCATTCAACTTTATAAGCTGAATGCCGCACTACATACCAAAATGGAAAACTTACTGATGTCTAATGTCTAGCAGAACTGTCCAAAAGCTCTATTTTTATCTTTGTCACGCAATACAAATAGCTACCAGTACACTTCACTGCTTCCGTCCTAATTGCTTTTGGTACTGAGAAAGTAATTCATCATTTTAACTCTGTCACAATTGTCTATCATTAATGGAAACCTTCATTGCGACAGTAAAATATTTTTGCCAGAATTTGCCTTGGAATCATTATTCCAGTTGAGGTGACTCTAAAGAGTGAGAGTGAGCCATAAATCCAGAACAGGGATAGTAATTCAGAACAGATGGACTCTTAACCACAGGTGACTGAGATGACGAAAGACTGGAAGAATAGAAGGAGGGGTGAAACAGCTGTCATCCTCTAGAAATAAATTTTAAAAATATTTTCAGGAATCTGAGCTTTTGCAAGTTGTTAGGAAAAGCATCATGATCCATCACCTGAAAGTGGTCACCCTGTGTTCCTGATGGGCTTGGTGAATTGCTAATTTCTTCTTTCCTGTGTAGAAAAATGTTACGGTGCTACAAAAGCATCAGTGATAACAACTGTCAGTACGCTGCTTATTTACTACTTTTGTTTAAAAGTAGCTGCTACTGTCGCTTAATCTTTTTAAGACTTTAAATAAGTAGACATTCCACCTCTCTTTACACTGAATTTTATTCATTTTGAAGAAAATTGCCATCAATATGTGAAACTTTAATTTTCTCACCTTAAAAAGAGGTGCAGCTCAGTAAACTGGAATTTTTTTTCAGTCCAATATTTCAAAACAAGGGAAGCCCATATACACTATAATACAGATTCATTGAGTACAACCGGTGCAATGAGTATTTATTTCTATTTTTTATGATTATAGATTACAGCCAAAGAACCCCCAAGATTCATTTTCTGAAAAGAAAATTTGAATATCACCAATTAAGACGAATTAAAATGATTTTTATTTTTTATTTGTTGTAAGCAGAATTGTCAGATTGCTACAAGGTATGTCTGCAGAAACTTCACAGTGGACTGTATCACTGTGGTCCAAGTTTGGCCCTTTTTCTCCTCAGCCCAGGTAAGACACCACCAAGTTGTCTCCAGGTAGAAATGTTTTAGCAGAGGAAATGCAGCAGCTGTCATCTACTGTATGTCCTCTGCTTCTACCAAACTGTTGGAGTATTTTACGTCACAATACTCGCAAAGCAGATCTTTTCCCTGTCGATGGGCAGCTTTTCTACCATGTCTTCCTTCCACTCAACTTTCCATTATTCTACAACCAAGATTGTGGAGGGTATAAGTGACTGCCGCACAGCTCGCAAGTCAGCAGCAGAATCATTTGGGCCACCAGGTAACATTTTTGACAAAGAAAAAAAACAAACAACAACAAAAAAAACACTTTAATTGTGATTATATATTTGAGAAGATACATTTTGGCATTTTCATTAGTTATAAGACATAAACAAGTGAAATGTAATTACTGAGAACTTACTTAGTAATTGTAAGTAAGATTAATTATGCAGATTAAAGCAAATTATGCTTTAATCTGCATAATTTGCAGATTAAAGCTGGAATGTATGGTCTGTGATTGGTTAAGCGTATTCTCAGATTACAGTTGCATATACCTGGTCCTCACCAAAGACCCAGGGCGGCGTATGGAAGCTGAGAACAGGAAGAAAAGCTGCTATCTCCAGCCACCGGATAAACAGCTCCTTATCTGTGACCAGGTCTCCAGACAGAGAGCCTCCTAAGAGAATAATAAGACACGACTCAGGGGGTAATAATAGTTCTAGAGCTGATACACTGAATAGAAAAACATGAAGTTTTTGAAAAAGACAGAAATAGACATGCATTACATATACTTTGACTTTATGAAAGCTGGGCTCCATTTACAAACGTAGGAGAGCAATATTGCTTTAAATATTTACACGAAGGCTTTAAAATCAACTACAGGTTTGTATGTAAGGTTTACATTAGACCAGTGGGTTTTGACCTTGCTCCTCAGTGCTGCCAGTTCCTCATGTTTCAGATGAGTCTCTGCTCCAGCACACCTGATTCAAATTATTTATTCAACTCCTAATACTACAATTAAATGAAATACTGAATTAGACTTAAGACAAATTAATGGATCACACTTTTTTTTTTTCAGAAAGTGCCTCTTTTCTCCACTTCAAAGAAAATAGTTCTCACCCAGACACCATCTGTCTGCTTGGCTGCAAGCTATCATTGAAGGAATTTAGAAAAGTACTGGAGTATGCTTGATCTAGTTTTTTTTCCAAAAACCAAAGTTTGTGCATTTCAAAAAAAGCATCTTACTGAAACTTTGCATTGTAAAATATGTGATAAAGAGGCTGTTGTATTACCTACTGCATCGGGAATGAGGAAGTTGTATCCCACCAAGGCATGGTGCAACAAGGAGGGAATGATTGCCCTCAAACCAGATGGACTCCAGTCAGATTGTAAGGGTGCCATCTTGATGAACAGAGGCATGTGGCTTGACCTGAGACACAAAATGTTTGTAAATTAACAAACCTTGATATGAAAATATAAATGCCACATACTTACTTGAACAGGAAGATGCATTACCTAGTTCCAGCTGTCATGATGATGGAGTCTCCTATGCTGGTGGCCATGTCAGCCAGAAGTTCAATGTATTTATCTCCACTCAGAACCAGCGGTGTTCGCAGGGCCTGCTCCTCGAACAGATTCCCCTCCCCGCCCTCCAGGACGACGTACTCCATCCCTAAATGGGCCTGCAGGGACTCCACTCTGTCCAGGAACCAGCTCACAGCGGCTGGGTTAGTGAGGTTCAGCTTTACACAGAACTTTCCTCGCCACTGGGTCAGCACAGGGATCTGCAGAAACGGACCAGGAAAACAGTGTAAGTGAAATGCCACTGTAGCATTTCAGTTTTGTAAGCTCTAAAGATCAACACTTAGAGAAGAAACTACATACAAAAAACACAATCTAGTGAAAACCAGAGGCAGAAAATCCCCATTCATTATGACACTGGCTCGGCCACCCTACAGCATTACTACGACATCCAGTCAGAAGAAGCATCTTTGTAAAATTAAGATTTCTTTAAACCTAAATGTTCCAGGGGTATGAATACTTTCGGGCTTTCCTTTCTTTGCCTTTCTGTTCAAGTTTAAAACTCACATCATCACCATTACATAAACCATTTTGTATCAGGTTATTTCTTATGATAATCAAGTATTTTTTATTAATTTTGATTAAAAAAAACCAACTACACAGTAAAAACCAATATATAATTTTACTCAACTGTCCATTATCTTTACAGTTGATTCTTATGAAATTTGATAAATTATTAATATTTGTCAAAGCAAAATGACTCCCTGTTGTTAGATACTATTCATTGGAATCTTAAAGCAACATATTTTTACAGCAGGCTCTAAATACAATGTGGAGAAGTCTTTTAAATTACTGGGTCAAAGAAGGTACATAATGTCCCTGTGGCAGATACAAACTCCCAGAGGGTCACTACAAAATTAATCGTTTGTCTGGTAATTACTCTACCACATAAATCTAGTTACTTTCTCAAAATCTGTGAGTGATATAGTTAACTTAAAAACCATGTCACTGAATATAATTTTTTTAACATAGGTACAAATAAGAAAAAACAAAACTAATAATATTTAATGATTCCCTTCAGACATTAGTTCCGACTTATGAGACACATTTTTTTGTTTCACTTGAGGAATTATTTGCAAAAAAAAAAAATAAAAAAAAAAGTAATATGCAGGGGAGTACATACTTTTTCACATGGAAAGTAAGTAATAAATCTAGTTTAGGTGAAATACTGTAAATTGTAAGTGGTGTGACTGGTGAACATGGTGAATGTTTTTGCTGCTTGGTTCTCACCAGCTTCCCCTGAGTGGCTGAGGGAAGACTGAGCCAGTAGTCCTCTGTGCCGTCAGTGAGGGAGGTGTGGAACTGCGTGGTGTCCACACCCAGGAAAGGAGACAGGGTGATGGAAATGTTAAGAAGCTTGACAAGTGGGAGGTCCCTGGTCAGTCTCTTGGACATCCCTCTTTTCCTGCTGTTGAGGTAGTCATGGTCCTATAGAAAGGAACAGAGATGCCGAATGATGCTTTTCAATAAGGCATGTAGGTCACTGTGGACAATAAAAACATTCGACATGAGTTCTCACGAATGGAGATTTCACATTACGTAAGTGTGCAGCCAAAGCTCTTAAGAATATAAAGTTTTATCCCAGGGTATGAATGAACTGAGGAAACAAAAGAAAGATTAACTTATATTGTGTAAGTTTCTGGGTTTGCTTTGTAAATTATGTATGAAAGCATGATTAGTATACATAAGAAGAAACAAGAAAAACAAAAGCTCAATTCTAACCTTGATCTTTGTTCAGAAAGATGACAAACAATGAAAGGAAATAAATTATGGAGCGCCAGCATAGTTGCTAAAAATCTTTGTAGAAACTGAAAAGGAAGGGCAAAGTCCAGCTAATGATCTACTTACTCTTCTACAATATTGGATTCCTTTCAACTATACTTGTAAAAGTTTTCCATAACGCACTGTAGGACTCCTTGCGTCTACCAAATAGGGGATGATGAGAGGAGAGGAGATTTTAGAAACGTCTCGTTCACCAACTACAGATATGTGTTATTACTCCCACGATCTACCTCCTGCCTTTGTCACTTCACACCTACTGATCTGTAAAAAGGAACATACAGTTACCATTGTGTATTTACAGTACAAACACAGATCCATGAACTCCTCATCTTTCCGCTCCAGTGCGGACTCCCAGTCAGATCGCAGCATCGCACTGGTGTCAGGATAACCTGCTGGAGTTGATCTTGGCTGAGATCCCTTCGAACCTCAGCACACCCAATTCTTCGCCATCCTGCAGTTACCACACTCTCAGCAACCTGAGATCCTTCTGAGTGGGAGGCTCTATTTATTTTCTCCAAACTATATTTGATTTGTAATGGAACATCACCAGGTATTGACATGGATCCACTTAACTGTGGTGTATGTTTCTGTGCAGTTTGGAATATCACTCAGAGGATGCTACTTGATGGACATGAAACCATAACATACAATTCATAATATGCTAGTTTTGTCCTAAAATAATTACTTGTTGAATATAACAAAATCTTTTAGGATGTTTTGGAAAGTTTTAGACAGACAATTTTTTTTTCTTTGCTTTGACATTTCAGTGAATCTGTTCCCCCTCTTTTGTTCCGTCTGTTTCAGTCACAGTGGAGGTCCACTTAAAAATATTCCTTCAGCTGTGTCAGTTTTATGCACATGACCTGTGTACCCTCACCAACCTCACTGCTCTAACTGTTAATTAGGAAAATCACGAGAGCCACACATTTTAGAAAAATAACGAATGAAAAAGCAAAACCCTAAAAAGAAAAAGTTGGACATCTTCAGTCAGTGGCTGACATTTGGGTCTACATTTTTGTGAAGCATGAATATAAAGTTAGTGTGGCAGTCAGACAGGGCTAAATTTGAATCACCTTGAAAGCTTGTAAATCACCAATGTGAAAGACATCATTGTACTTCACCCAGTAACAGTTGTTCAAGAAAACCTCTTGAGTTCATTACATTACAGCTTGCAGCTTCTACACTGTAAGCTGTAACATTTAAAAACCTGACCTTCTGAGATGAACATTATGCCAGTAAGTGCCAGTAAGTCTGAGTTGTAAATGTGTCACATCAAAATAGACAATGTTTTAATGTTACACACTCTCTGCTGCATTAGCCTGGCTTTCCTCTAAATGCCACAT
Source organism: Alfaro cultratus (assembly GCA_903066825.1). NCBI lineage: Eukaryota > Metazoa > Chordata > Actinopteri > Cyprinodontiformes > Poeciliidae > Alfaro > Alfaro cultratus. The sequence goes on along the minus strand of CAEFZX010020096.1, from coordinate 24,379 downwards.
AAAAACTGCAGGACTGTAACTGTATTATTCAAATCAGAGGTTTATTTATACATTTTTGTATTTAAATTACCAAAATGCATTTTAAGTGTCAGGATGTTACTGTAGCTTTCTCAATCTACTTGAACGCAGTTGGACCAACTTGTCGAGGACAATATGCAGAATCTCCAGTTGGGATAAAACATCTGACAAGAGAGTCCGCAGGATCGGATGAGGAAGTGACTGTTCTTAAATATGTCAAGTCAGTATCAGAGATTAAAAATCTCTGTCAAAATCTCTGTGAAGACCACTGAGAAATGTGGTGTAATTCCTGTTAATGGACTATTTATTGTCAAAGCATATTCAACACATTCAAGGGATCATAGATGAAACTGTTTGCTGCCATCTAGAAGTTTGAGTTATACTTAAACGTGCCAAATCAGTTACTTTGGGTATCTAATGCCAAAATTATATTGTTTTAAATACATTCAGGCAGGAATGGGTGACAAAAAAGCTTCACTGGATCTGTATTTGTAGTTACAGTATGTCGTAATGCGATTGTATTTTTGCAGAAAAGCAGTTTTGCAATGATTATGGTCTTAACGTACTAAGGCTTTAAATCAAAACTTAAATCTGTCCCTCATTTGAATAGGCCTTTTAAGGGAAACTAAAATCTAAACCTGAGAATCGATTTAGACTTAAAAGTCTAAGTCAGTGCAGAAACGAGTGTACAGCATGTACCATTTCTGAAAGGAGGGTGGTGGAATGTTCATTGAGGCTAATGACTCCCTCCCCCAACTGGTGTCTCCTCAGACGATTGGAGAAGGTTCTCAGTTCCTTCTCCACTTTCGGGCCCGTGTCCACATTGGTGAGGAACTTCCAGAACGGCAGCCTGTCAGAAACACAGGGCTTGTTTATGACTCATGACAACTGAAGGGGAATAAATTAAAATCTTTGTCTAGCCCGAACTCACCACAACATTTTCATGTTTGGCAGCTCCCTGCTAAGCTCGGAAAGCTGTTGCACGGCTTCCAGGTGAGCGGCTTTAACGTTGCGGGCCACACACACAGTGTACTGGAGAGGGAGGCGCTCCATACTAGGCAGCGACTTCAAGCAGAACTGCTGTCTGCAGTCCAACCCGAGGTGCATGGGGATGTCAGGGGACACAAGCACTGTGACTCCTGCATAGTGGGAAAAAGACAGGGCAGAGGGTCATTAGTGTACTGCGTCATTGTTGTCAGAACCAAATAAATATTACATTTGGCAACCTTTCTACCGGATTTTATAAAACAGAGCCACAGGGACTTAGTCACACACTTTGTATTTAGTTCTCTAGTTGGCTTCAAACTGGAGGTAGTGCAAGTGAGATGATCCGTTGCAGATTCCACTTCCATGACATAGTGTACGAGTGTTACTGAGACCTGGATGAGTGCGGCAGATTGTTGTGGGAGGCAGAGAGCGGGCTGTATCAACTGATATCAGATGTAAGAAAAACACTGCCTGAGATGAGCAGTGGCAGCAGCGCGCCGTTGAAGGAGTGTGGCAGCAGGTTGCACTGCACACCCAGGGTAGAAGAGTGAGTCGGGTAGTTGGGAAAATCCCTTTGCTAGTAAAAATTCACCAGCAGTGAAAATGCAGATGACCAATTCATGTTTTCGATTGACACAAGCGATAAAGTTTGGAAGAGAGACCATCTTTGCCTATACATACGCAACACTATGAGTGGTAGAACGCCATTGATATTATGAGACATAATGCTGGCTGCATCATACTGTGGGAATAATTTTCCAGCAGGTTACAGGGAGGTCAATCGCGATGGAAAGATGGCTGACGTCCAGTGCAGGGCGATCACAGAAGAAAACCTGAAAAAACTGAAAGCCTGTAACATCCACCTCTTATTGTTTATTGTTGTAATATGATAAAGTATGAAAAGGTTCATGGGGTCTGAATACTGTTGTGAGGCACAGTGACAGACGTGAAGATAGTTTGCCTTAGAAAATATAAAGAAGTGAGGGACAAATCAAGACTTTTGTTGTGTAGTGGAAGTGTCCCATGAGCTCCAGTGGAGATAGTCCTTGCAAGCATTGAAACGATAAAAAATGCATGAGAAAATTTTGTCCCCAGATGTAACTGTTGCCCTGCAAGGAATGTCTTGTCCATCTCAGGTTACCCCTCCCCTCACCACTCTCCTGCTTTAAGCACCCGCTCTACCTCTCTGTTCTGTCCGGCTCCGGGCCATTCCCATCTAAGGCCAGCGAAATCTGCTATCGATCAGTGCCGTTAACCCAGACTCTGACCCCGGCCCCTGACTCGTTTTTTGTTTTTTTTGCCACAAGCTGCTTAAAGTGCCCAACCTGAGGATTTCAGATTCCGCAGCTGGTCTATGAAGAGATTAAATAGTCTGAGAAACTGGTGAGCGCTTAGCCTGCTTCCGCCACCCTCTCTGGTTTCAATGCACTTACTGTTCTCATGCAAGCCACCACCAAAAGCAGGCAGGGTACACATGTACCAGTTTATAATCAGATTAATAGTTTCAGAGCTCCACATTTCAGTGCTGCATAAGGCCAGTGAAGAGCCTTTAACCTGAAGGTAATTCTCATGTGTTTGCAATGGATAATGTCAAAGAGATACTGGTAACACCTCAGCTGCTTCTCACAAGATATTAGGTCACCACTTCTCTCCGTCATACAGATTTAAAGAGCTAAATGTTGATTTTTGCTGATAAACATTGTGAAATATATGTGTAATTTACACAGCATAACCCATGGTACCTGTACATGAATTGTACTGAATTTAATAGTAAAATACTACAAAGGAATATTGCTGAATTAGTCTGTACTAAAGCATATGTGTAGAGTGTAGCTGAAAATGGAGCAGTGTAGAAAATGTTATGGCTTCATAAAGGGATGAAAGTGAAACACAAGCAGTGAAAACAGATGAAGTGAGAGTAAACCAAACACCAAGCAGATGCACAGAATGATGAGCAGATACCGCAGGCTGCATGCTGTGTTTTACTAAAAGTGTGTACAGGACAGAACGTGTCGCTTGAGTGTGACTTCGAAAGATGCTTACAGTTGAAACCAGATATTTACATACAGCACTCTGTAAAGGAATACATGTGTAATCTTTTATTCACACTGTCTGACATTAATTCACACTAAACGTTTTGCAGTTTATGACAGTGAGATTTAGCAAAATTACTGATATTTACAAAATGGTGGAATAACAACAAAATTTGTATCTCTAGATCTTTTACTTAAATTTAGATGTTTGCATAAATTTCTTTACTAATTAGAATTTATTAACCACAATAGTTTGGTCTATCCCTCCTTTAGAACTGATATAGCTTTACCTGGCTTCAAGACTGCCTTGCTCACATTCACCTTTTAAACCCTTTCCCAAAATCTTCTATTAAAGTGTGATCAGGGCTCGGTGCTGGCCACTCCAAAACACCAACTTTGTTGTACTTAAGGCATTTAGTAAATAATTTAATTCTATTCTTTTTTTTTCTCTGAGGTTTTTGTTGGCTCTAGTGGCCTGTATTTTTTGAAAGTAGGCTGACAGGAAAAAGGGCAAGACATGCGGCGCATGTCGCCGGGAGTCGAACCCGCATCGAGGACTGAGGCTTCCATATGTGGGTTGTGCTAAACCCCTACGCCACCACAGCATGGCCATTTAATTCTATTCTTAGGGAAATTTGTCATTTGAAAGCTAAATATGTCTCCAATCTATAGCTTCCTGGCTGATTTCTTAAGATGTTCCTCATAAAGCAATATATTTTATGCACTGGCCTTTCTTGTAGCAGAACATCCCCAAAACACTATGCCGTATATTTCATACAGTCTATGCAAATAACTGGTTTCAACTGTAAATCTTACTGGCAGTAAAACAGAAATGAGTCTAGGAAATGGGACAGCATCATCCAAAACTGCAGCCAAACCTACAGATCCAAAGTTGTACTAAATCTTATTTTCTATTTTTATATAATCTAACTCCCTTTGCATACAGCATGATGCTTTTTGCAGTCTAAGCAGATTCTTCCAAGTTCTTTGCTTTGGTAAAAAAACATTGCATATCTCCAAATTCACCACATGAGAGCAGGAAATGTAGAATTCTAAAAAAAATTACGCAAAATTGAGACCTTGGGTAACAGCCGAGGTGGGATACTGGGGAGGAAGAAAAAGGGGCGACCCTATTTTTGGAACAATTATTTAAACGTTCCGAGCTTCCCATAAAAAGAAAAAAATATCCACCAGCTCTCAAAGGTGAAATTATTTGCCTTACTGGAAGTATCCTCTTACTTTCAAGGCAGCGGCACAATTTAATGGGCACAAATGAGCGATTTGACACACGCATTCCTCAATTTTACAGTTTGTGAGCAAGCGCACAAATCAAGTAACTTTCACACACGTGGAGATGCATGTATTCACTCACACACTCATGTACACTTTCTTTAGCGGAAAACTGCAGACATTCAAGAAAAACAGGTTAGGTCTTATGGCACCATAAAGGCCCCAGGCACTTCCTTTTTGCTGGGGCAGAGGTCAACACTTGGAGGTGGCATGTGGAGATAGATTGGTACGCTTTCTCAGAGGTCAGAAAGGTTTTAATGTGGCATCTAGGGCCTCTAAAAGAGGAAAAAAAAAAAACACTGCTGCCTGAGTTCCTCCTTCTGCAGACCAGATGGGCTGCACTCCTTTACCTGCCATATTTATACTGTTATTTATGATGCCAGTGCACCCTGACAAACCTGAATTCAGTTTTAAAAATGTGCACAATGCTCAATGTGTGTGTGTGCGTGCGTGCGTGCGTGCGTGTGTCAAGGCATGAATTTCCTTAACAATGGAAATTTAGTTTCTGTGCCCAACCTCAAGTAATTGATAGCCACAAAACTGGGTTTCTGCCATGTTAGTAAATTTCCAATCCCCCCTTATTGAAACAATAATGACACAATGAGGAACCTTTATAGCTCGACTCCTCTCATCACCCCACTTTATTACTTTCATGATTTTGATGAAAATAAAAGGTGGTTGACTGGAAAATGTTTCAGATTAATGTTTGTCGAAAAGAGTGGAGTTTGAGTTTCACCATAAACCTACTGGTGACCTAATAAGGCAATTAAAACACATAACTGGTTCTAAACATCTCCACTCAAAAGTATAAAAGAAGCAAAACAAAACATGAGTATTTTTAAATACAAGCTTTATCAATTATTTCTTCTTAATTAGTTTAAATATAACTGTAACTAGATGGTTACATATGCTGTATAAAAATACCCAGCCTTGTTTGCCATAGTCTGAGGTTAAATAAATCTGAACCTTTCTTGTTTTTGTCATAATTCACAGCTGTTTCTGTTTTGGTTATCACTTGTACAATTTAGATATTTAGATCATCTTAATGTAATTTTTTCTTCCAACCTAAAACCTAAAACATACAAGATATGTCAAGCAATAAGAGGAAGATATTTCAGTTTTCAGCTTTGTTACCTCTATTATATATTAACAGTTTTCATCCTTCTTCTACTTTTCAAACTTATCAATTCTGTCACTTCTCCTGACTTTTATACAATCTGCTTCTGCTCTCCAGTTTTCCATTCATTGCTGCTATTTCAGTGGTTTGCTGTATGTTCTCTCTTAGTTTTTGAGATGCTACATTTCTGGCACTTTGTTTATCTGTGGCTCCTTTCATAATAGGGGGAATTAGCTGGGCTCCTGCTGCCAACAACTTAACATTGTCATTCTATAGATGAGAGTCCTGACCGGGTCTTTTAGTGTCTGTCTTCCAGACACTGACATTGGTTGAGCCTTTACTGCAACTGAGTCTGTGCTCTTACAATCTGAAACCAGCTCAAAGCTTTTCAGGTTCACTATGTTTTTCTCTGTGATGAAGCCACTAAAGGAGCTATTACTGCCCTTAACTTTTCTTTGTACTCCTAGATCAGTGTATCTGTTTCTTTTTTTGTGTGTGTATAATGCTCTGTCTTCTCAAATACCCAGTCAGTCATTGTGACAGATGGCTGTTCACACTGAGCCTGGTTCTGTTCTCATTTCCTCTGTCGTTACATGCATGCTCAGTATGAGGGGAAGGAACCGTCAGCGACACAAAAGCAAGCAGCTGACCACTGTTGCTTTATGCTCGTCCAGGAGGAGTGACTGCTGCAAGTCAGTGACATAGTGCAATCTTTTTTTATGAAGTGCCTTGAGATAACGTGTTGTGAATTTGTGCTAAATAAACTGAATTCAAATGAATTGAAAACAAAAAACACAGATATTTTAATGTGATTTTATGTGATAAAGGAACACGAACCGTGTGCTGGTTCAAACACATGAAATTACACTAAAGTCCATTAAAGTCTGTGGTTGTAATTAAACAAAGTTGAATATATAATGAAAGTAGCTTATCTGGTGAATTGTCAACAGATAATCTTTTACCTTCTGTTTTAGTGGTTTTATTGCATCTTGTGTTTGTGCTTTCAATAAAACTTTAAGAAAATACTTTCAAGTTTTCATCAGCTTCGCATATCATCAAAAAGCTCAGTTTGATTGCAATGGAGTCAATGCAAAAGAGTCAAACTCAAACGCATGACGGCTTTACAGCTCTTATCTCTGACTCAGTCATACTTGGCTCCTGCCTACTTGAACACACAAACCGTATAGGAGCAGCAATCAACTATCATCCCACATGGAAAGACTGAGTCATAGAAGGAAACAAAGAAACATGGAAAAGAGATAATATTTCTAAGAGTTGTAGTTTAAAAAACAAGACAAGCTGAATTTCAATCTATTTTCTCCTCTGAGCCTAGAGAAATGCAGACAACAGAAAAAAAAGTACTGACTCAGCACAACTTTTCCACATTTTTTTTAATGTTACAACCACAAACGTTGATGTATTTTTACTGTGATTTTATGGGATAGATCAATTCATAAAATCGTAAGGTGGAAGAAATAGGATACATATTTTTCAGTTGGGTTTAGATCTGGACTTGGACTGAGGCATTAAAACGGATAAAAATGCTTTGATCTAAACAATTCTGTTGTGCCTCTGTTTACAGTGGTTGTCCACCGCCCAAGCCTCAGGTCCTCTGTAGCGTCTAACAGGGTTTCTTTCTGGACTACCTTGAATTTATCTCCGCCGTTCCTCCAGTGAGTCCTGACCAACTTCCCTGTCACTGACAAACAGTGTAATGCCTCCACCACCATGATTTATGGTGGTGTAAGATGTCGTTTCAAGGTGTTGTGCTGAGGTGTTAGTTTGCCTCCACATATAGCGCTGTTAGATTTTACAAGCAGATTTCTGTGCTGTGCCACAAACTGCACAAAACGGAATCCCAAAGGGTAAATTGCCTGCAATTGTGTGACTCTTTGTCAAATCCGGAGGACCCCAAAGCACCTCACTCCACATTCATTCCACCATTCACATGCTGATGGTGCCAAGCAACTGGATTGTAGCAACAGCTACCCTGGAGCAGATTGACCAGTCCTCTGACCACCACAAGAATAAATTAAATATTAAATTTATATATTATTATAGACTGTTTCTATATTATTATTATTATTATTATTATTATTATTATTATTATTATTATTATTATTATTATTATTATTATTATTATTATTATTCAAGTACCATGACTTCAGTAATATATTCTGTGACACTTGTTTAATGCAGAAAAAATATTTTGGAAGGTAAAGATGTAAAAATGTAGGCAGGTAATTATATTTTCCTGGCAGCTGGATTCACTTTTCCTTACCTGGGTCTATGTTTGCTGTAGACCAAATAAGAAAGGCATTACCATATTTAAATTATGTGTTTGTTTTTTGCAAGTCATTTCAAAATTGCAACATTCAGTAATGTTATTTGATGTTAGATGTTTCCCTAATCATGTGAAACCCTGTTACAAGTACACATTAGTGACTGTCGGTATTAATCTGATTGGTTCTGATACCATGAGTGAAAAGCAAGCTCACAACATACAACCCAAACAATACGACATGTCGCAGGATAACTTCAGTTATTTTATGTCCATCGGCTGATAGCTTAGAGCTTCTATGGAGAGCGAGCAAGATCTTTTTAATATGCAGCTGGTCGTAATGGGAATGAACAAAATAGATTAATTATTATAAAGTTAGAGTTGGATAACATTCATAGTATTTATTTATTGATTGATTGATTTATTTATTGATTGATTTACCATGGAGTAACAACACTCCCCAATATTCCTGCACACTGCCTGTCAGCTACCTGAAAGAAGGACACTCCAACCTCTACTATTGCATGAAAGACAAAAATTTCTGTTTGGAAAAATAAACTGCTGTTTGATCACAATAAACATGGACAGCCTCAGTGTGGACAATAGAAGTATGGCCATCACCTTCTTTTTATAGAAGCATTGTATTAAAGGTGGCTCAACAGTGGCACAGATGTTAGCACTGTTGTTTTGTAGCAAGAAGGTTCCGGGTTCAATTCCTGGCCTTCACTCTCTGCCCTTCTTCCTGTTCTACTAATGATTATCTGTCTGGATGATCTCAGTTTCCTTTTGAGGATATATGGCTGGAGCAGTTCGGTTAAATAAATGGGGGCCAAACAATTTAACACCTTTAAGCTAAGTATATTCTTGGAAGATCTTTGAAGTTAGAAGACCTCGTTATCATCACCCTAATCTTTCTCTCCCTTCACTGATTCTCAATGGTTGGTAAAACTAAATAACTTTGAAATTACATGCATTATTTTGACCTTTGCTGTACGTTAATTATTTGCTTACATGTGTTGTATTAAATTAGATATACAACTTTTCAAAATAGATGCATATCCTGGCAGGGAAAACAACGTTTTTAGGTGTTCCTCAGAAATGTTATTGTTAGTTTACATGCCGGTTTGGTAAAGCTTTTTTGCATTGAAGCAGAGTAAAATCCTACCTCAGCTTGAGCAAAATGTTATAATATTGACTGATCTGCTCCTCACAGCTCAGTTATGTTTGTATGGATAAAGACAGGTGGGGCTGCGAGACGTTCCTCCAGCTGCCAGTATTCTCAAATGTCAGCCACTCCTATGCTTCCATATATCCTCTATCTAATCTTTCTGCTTCTCTGCAAACACCTCTGCCCTCTTGGTTCTGCTCAATACATCTGTGCCAACAGCCGTCCGATATTTGTGTGTCAGCAACAAAATCTTCAGTTTCTTTGACTCCCAGAGGTCCTATTAGGTTGCACATGTCACTCAGACCCTACCACATTTATAATGTGCTCCACTGACTAACTAAAGTAAGTGAAGACAGGTCACATGCCCGGACCTCGTGTGTAATGGTCAAGGAGTTCAAGCAGCTGTCCTAATATTATATTAAAGCTGCAGTATATTTGTGCCCCTAAAGCAGAAACGGAAAGAAATTCCATCTTGGCTTGAAGAAATTCCATCTCGAAGCCGAGATGGAATTTCTTAATGACATTAAATGGTTATATCACTCAGCAGAATGTTGTGGAGCTGTGGTCGCTGTTTTACATTTGGTTATTTTTGGAGTATTTCTTGAATCTGTTAAAGGGAAACATTCAGACAGCGAGTCTCAGATGAAACCAAAACAAAGAAGGAAAAAAAACCAGCAACAACATTCTTTTGATTTCATTAATTAAAAACTTAGTAACTCGGTTGGAACTTCTCAATACTGTGGTGGAGCCCATTGATTATACCATCAAATAATGCAATTATTTTAAAATGTTAAATCTGTATGTTATCAGTATCAAGTATCGAACCATGCTGCTAGGACCTCTGAAGAAACCGAAGCGTTTTTGAAGCTTGTTTGTTGATAGGGTGATGGTAAAACGTACAGCAGACACATTATGACTTGGAGGCAATAGTGCAAAAATCAGCTATGCACTAAATGCAACTGCTGTTGATCAGTAACAGAGTCACAGCACTGATTAGGCACAGCTGATCCATTCCTTGATCTCTCCTCCTGTCCCTTTGTTCCACACACACACTAAAGGTGATCCAGTGTGTGCCTTTTCGAGATCACGCTGTGGTGAGCCTGTTCTCATTTGAATCTTGTTGTCATCTGATGATATGGAGCTAAATATGGAGAGCCAGAAAAGGAAATTCTTGGTGCAGAAAACAGAAGCGATATAAGAATAATGATGTCACAGGGATATATAAAAGAAAGGTTTTCCAAAGAGGTTCAAAGGCAGTAGATAAGTTTTGCAGGTGTATGAAGAGGAGGCTTTTAAATATTTGGTCACTGTTGTCTTGCAACTACAGCAGATTATAACAAGAACAAAGAAGGAACTTGTTTTGAGTTATTTTGTTGTTCAGGCAGTAATAATATGTTTAAATGGTGAATCATAAAAGAGATAAATTTATAGAACGTGGCAGTGATACACTTGAGTTTAAATGTCTTCACTCAGTATAAAACTACAGCACTGTTGTGATACGTCTGATAAGTCCAACCAGATGCAGCAACCAGACAGTAACTGTTATCCAACAATTTAAAATGAAAAGTTCATGTTTTTTTTAATGGTTTGAGCTCATATCATTAATCTGTGAGGATGGAGAGAAAGAAAAAAGAAAGAGAAGAACCAGGACAGACAGCAACATGAATCAATTTTGTGTTAACATTCTTCCACAGAGTCCAGGCTGGTGTTCAAACGTCGTAATTTAACATTTTCACTCCACAGGGTGCATGGAGCACTGGGTGCTGCTGCTGTTACATTTTATTAAATTATCACACAATTTATTTTTTGTTTTCGTTGAGCTAATCACCTGCTGCAACAACAAACTGAAAGTCTATGAGGGTTATGCACTAGAGCGTTGGGGACCATATTGTGTCAACATACACTTCATGATGTACACAGTTGTCCCACTGTGTGCAGGTTTACAGACGTTTGAAAATTATAGTTTACATAAATAGCTCTATGATAACAAGCTTAATTAAATTACTGTGGTTCAGAAATTAAAACTAATATTCAGCAGAATTATAGAGAGAGATTTTACTTCAAATGAAGTGACAAGTAGCTACAGTCCATGCAACGTGAATTCCCTCCAGACTCTTTACAGGGTTTTGCATCACAAATCTTTTAAGACTGGAGTTATACATGCATACATATACATACATACATACATTTGTACCACAATTTTATTTTCCAATAAACTTTCCATTAATATCCTTAAACTCATCACTCTTGTGAACAGTTTGCCATCTTTGAACTTTAATTTTGAGGTGACAACTCTTGTTTTCAAATACATGTTCTTGTAACTTGTGCAATAAAGCATAGCAATAATTCAAAAGTTAGGTAAAAAAAAAATCTTAGATTAAATCCAGAACTAACTGAGAAATATTCATTTTGTAGGCAAACCTTACTCATGAATGAAAACATCCTTGTACTTTAAAGATATTAGAGTTAGTTCATCTATAAAGCCCAAACGAGCATCTGTGTCTTTATTTGAATAACAGCTTGCCCTGTTTTAAGTCTATGTACAGTAGACAACATATCTGTCACAGACTAATCAGCCATATTTGACATATTTTAAATTCCATGTGCAAAGATCAAAAGAGAACCAATACATGACAAGGTTCTGGTAAGTGCGCTCTTACAAGGTTAGAAAAAGGGATCTAGGTCATGTGACTTTCTTGTTAAGGCTGCATTGGTTATGTAACACACTGAAATGTGTGGATTTAGCTGCTGGAGTGTGTGTGGATTTATGCTATATGAGCAGCAGTGATTGTGGTATGGAAGGAAAATTGTGCAGATTCTATTTTAGTAAATAATAATCTGAAAATTATAGCTTGCCTTTGTTTTCAGCCCTCAGAGTCTACTTTACATGTCTTCATTTTCAACAGATTTTCCGTTAGGATTGTTCAGAATATGCAGTAGCTCCATCCATCACTTCATCAACTCTTTCCTACCTTCTGAATGTGGCATGATGCTGCTGCCAGCACCAAATGTTATGTTTTACATGTAAACAAATTCATTTTAGGTCCATTTGGTCAGAGAACCTGCTTCTGGACGTTTGCTGTGTCCCCTCCATGACTGGCAGCAAACTGCAGTTTTGAAAGAGTTATCTTTCAAAACTCACTTTCTCTTGCACTTTTTCAAAAAGGTCAGGTTTACCGACAGATTTTAAGATCCGTTCTACTAACAGTTGGTTTGTTACATGCTGATCGGCAAAAAAGATTTGGAAAGCTGTGTAAAACACATTCGAAAAATCATGGCATGACACCACCTCAATTATCACTGCGTTGCATAAGAAAATATAGTTATTCAGTTTTAAATCTTTGAGGAACAAGATTTAATTTGTCGGAGAAGCTGCTCAGAGGCCAAACACCAGATTAAGACAACTTCAGAGTATTAAGTTGCCAAGGTTAATGCTGTACTTTACCACACAAGCACATGTACACATTCCCCATCAGTCACATTAACCATTTACATCCGCTGGCGGTTACTGCGTTCCCGCTTTGCCCCCTGGATAAAATCTGACACCTCCCAAAAATAACCCAGGGAGTTAAACAAATCAGGAGGGCTCTCATCCAAAACTGTCCTTTTAATAGAGACAAAAGGCAATTACGCCTGGATCCCAAAGAGTTAATTTAAGATGCCAAAGGTGGTTTGTTTCCCTTTGTGGTTTAATCCCAAAATTAATATAGCGAGATGCCACAGACAGTATTATGTTACGCTCTATTTGTGGGTCAGACAACATACCAAATCAGCATTGTGATTTTTAAGTGCTGCCTTGAGAGCTGTTTCTTTATTATTATTATTATTATTATTATGTAAACACAAACAAACACGTGAGGAGTTTCAGATGCACTAAAACACAACAACACAACAGTCTCTGATGGGCTTCCCTCACACTCTGCAATTGCAAATCTGCTAGTGCTGAGTCGGGTTTCCACAATCCTTGACAGAAGTGTGCAGAAACAGCTGACTCTGTGTCATGTTACACATTAGAAAATATATCTCTGGGTGTTTATTTTGTGTGTGTGTGGGTCTAATAATGGCACCTTACCTGATGAACCCAGGAAGTAGCGTTCCAGTGGAGAGCCATATCCAGAGGGAGTGTCCTTCAGATTGCTGACGATGTAGGGCTGCATTGTGATGTTCTGATCATTAATGGGCCAAGTCTGACCCTGGACATTCGCGCCGCCGTACCAGGAGACATTGGCCATGGAGAAACAGTCCTGACAGGATACAAACATACAGTCAAACAATGAACCACAACTTGCAAGCGAAAGTTATACAAATATAGCTAAAGATGCATAACAACAAGTTCAAATGTAGAAAGAATCAGCAGTGCTTTTCTTGATTGGGAAGCTCTGACTTTATGCAAAGGGTGTCAGTCCGTTAGTGACTCTAAAAAAACCTTTCTGTCACAATAATAGAGTGTAGATTCCTTTTTTCAGCGCTAAATTAAAAGCACTGCAGCTGATCATATCTACTTCTTAATCTAAACTACTAACTGAGTTAGACCTTAATATAATCATTTCCCAAAGAATAGTTCTTTAAAACTTGGATTAATATTTAGAAATGCTTAATTCTACTTGTGAAAATTCATTCAAGAACCATCACTTTGGGTAACTTGGAAAAACAACAGAAAGCAATAAAAAAGATACAATACAACTATTACTACCACACTTAAAGGTAGAATAGATGATTAGAATATTTATGCTGAAACACAAACGTGGCTCACATTAGGGATATAGTGTATTTAAATTAGGCCTCAAAGATAGTTAGAAATGCATCTTAAAAATAACCCATGTCACCTTTAGTCTTTTTAGACGCATGCTTCATGTTTTAACATATTAAAATGAAGAAACCTGACTGCAGAACTGAAGAACTCAAAGTGCTGTGTGATGCAGGTACATGAAGCCGTCTGAGAAAGTACAGCGCGCAGCAGGGATTGAATGACCAAGGGTTTTCTAAAGGAAAGCCTTCATGTGAAATGTACAAACATTTCACATGAAGCAAATCTGGCCTCCGTTGCCAAACGGTCACCTGAGAGGCTCTGCAGACGGCAGGGTTTGAAAAATTAGGACGACAAGGGCGACCTGGGCACAAAAAGATTTGCTGGGAACAGTCACGCCACAAGTTATATGGCGAGGAATGTTCCAGTGGGAACAGATTAACCTCCCTAAACATCATAAGTGCTTCTGAAATTTAAGCTGGAGAGAGGGATGGGTGGATTACAGTGAGTAGACTATTTGTTTTATAGTTCTTGACAGGTGCTATTCAACTGATTGCATCTATAGTGTGGTGGCTTTTATATATATATATATATATATATATATATATATATATATAAAAAAGGAAACTGTGCCAACTGCATTGTGAATTTTGCAAATGCCAATTATGCTGATTTGACTTGCTTCATTTTAAAAATAATGCAATAACTGAATTAATTTTTAAAATGGAAAAACAGATCACAAGAGCACACATTAGCATTTACCAAAGTTCAACTTGCTAGAAAGTTTGTCTGGAGCAAACAAGTTAAAGTTAAAAACAAACTTAAAGCTAATAGGTGTACAATCATTTTCTTTTATCGACAACAAATTTTATACCATGCAAAAACAAACTTCCATATCCACATGTAATGACATCACAGTAGGCCTATGGCTATTGATCGTGCTTCTTCTGAGTAGAGCCATTCATATTTTCTAGTGTCTTTCTTTATATTTGCATTTATATTTGTCACTGTCTTTCTTCATTAAATTAAATCCTAATAAACATATCAGTCTGACTCTCTCTGGGATGGAAATCCAACAAGTCGAACAGAAATACCGGTTTCCTGCAACTACATCTTCAGCTACATTCTAATAGTAGTTTTCAGGTAGGATTGTTGATATTGAACATTGCACACTGTGCTTAATCAAAAAAAAAAGTAATGTACTTTTTATGGTAATGTTTAATATCCAACACAGTCGAATTATTTAACCACATGGTTTGATCTGTAATTGTTATTTTAACTATGTTGCAAAGGTCTGAATGACACATTTCTCACAATTTTTGGACAAAATTCACTGCATTTGCACATGAAGTCAGTAGCTGATAAAAACAGATTCAATGCGCGCAAAATGAAGCTGGACACGTTTTAGTAGTCCTGTGCTGTGCGGAGTGCGATTTTCCTCTGTGGACTGACTGAATCGTGACCGAACACCTACCTTCAGCTCCACGTGACAGTTCACCGGCGTCCAGGCCATGCTGTAGCACTCCGTCTCCGCATCCTCGCTCACCTCCAGCGAGATCTTCACCTCGGCCACCGAGTCCCAGGTGTAGCAGAACTCTGTTTTATTAAGCCAGCACAGGTTCCTCACAAAGGGAACCTCGATGTCGGGGTTCCCCACGTTCCCGACGTCTATCTCCACGTAGGTCCTGTCCTCCATCAGAGTCTGTATGACCAGCGAATGGGTTCTTCTCTCCCAGATCAGTCCGCTGAACGTTCCCCTGAGGATCCAGTTCTTATTGGGCTGGTCCACCACTTGCCAGTAAATAATCCCGATGGTCATTACAAAGAAGACAGCCACCCCCAGACAGGCTATTGCCCCTTTCCACGTCTCGTTCATCTCCTTCAGTCCCGTGTCCCATGTTACCTCCGGGATGGGACTGGGGTTCCTATTTCGAGCGTGGGGCATGTTTGTTTTTCAGATCAACAAAGAATCAAACTTAAAAAAATGCAAAAACACTCGTGTGTCAAAAATCTCTGTTGCATCATCATATCATGCTCTTTTTGTTCAAACCAGTAAACCAGTCAACTCCTTATCTGGACACCGTTTCCTCTCCTGCACTGTTTTGCGCGTAATTGTGCCAGCAACAGTGACATGTCACGTGAAGAAAGCTGTGAGGAAAATAAATCCCAGCGAGGAGACGCACACGCATGAATTAACAATTGACTTACCGCATACTGTCGCAGCTTTAAAAGGCTTGTGATTTTATATTGCATTGGCTGCTGTGAGCTCGTGAGCAGCCCCGAGCCAGGTTTGGCAGCAACATCTACGTTTAGCTCCTCCGAGTCTGCCTGTCGTGCACTTTCTGACGTAACACCGGGCTTTTCGGGGGAACGGCGGAGAGGGGGAGTGGGGGATCAAAAAGGGGTTGGCAGAGCCGTGGAGTTGCCCACTGCGGGTGAGGAAGGCGCGGGCAGCCCGGAGAGAAGGAACCCCTCTCCCCTCCCAGTTCTGGTGCGTGCGCAACTTCTCCTTGCGCTCTCCGTGCGTAAAAACAGTTGAGAGATGTCATCTTGAGAGTGAGGGGTCTGATTTTTACGTGACATTGCTAGGGTACATGTAAATTAGTTTGTTAAAAATCGGATCTTGTGATGGTAAGCATTCATAAGTACATCTCAATAACTTAGAGTATCAACAAAACGTTAATTTATTTTAAGAAAAAAAGTCAATTACATATTTTACATATGTAATTCCTCTATTACATAGAGGAATTACATATTCCCTCTGTGTAATAGAGGGATATTTCACAGTTTTGATATCAGCTTTGATGATTATAAATTGTATTTTTATGACAAAAATGTCAAATTATGGCCAAATTATGGTTTACACAATCATGGCGAAGTCTGTTGCTGTCCATGGGACCCTCCACAAAGTCAAAGTATTGACTTTGCTGTATGTCAGCATATTGTTGCAATGATAAATCATATGGTTGAAAAATGTGCACATGCAACAGGGTACAGAAGAAGAATATGTGACAAAACCCATTCAAAAGAGTGGAGGAGATTCACAACTTCAAGTCAGGACTTAAATGACTCCTTTCTGGATGATTTAAGGTGAAAACACAGAGGTCACCACTGAGGGGAACATGTTTAATGTACAACGTCTCAGTGCATCATTAAGACTCTCTGGATTAGTCACGTTGGTTCACCAGGATGAAACAGATCCTTGTACTACAGTCAAGAATTGTTCTTATAAGTTATGCACAGAGGAAAACAAAAAAGGTGTCACTCACCTTTGACATATGTGTAATATTTCATTAGTTGTCTGATACCTTTATATGTAATTTATTGACCTGAGTGATTTCTCCTTTGGCTTTTCAATGTTTACAATCTCTTGTGTTTGGGATGTTACATGCATGATTTGTGATTTATGAATGATCTGAAAGCTCAACAGAGTTTTTGACAGATTCTCCAGTCTCCACAAGGAGGGTTAGTCACTAAAATCCATTTCTGAAGAAGCTGGTTGTTCACAGTTTTTGTATGAATTAAAGCGTCAGTCCAGTGTGGGATGAATGTGCTCAGTGTGGCATCGCTGAGGCATTAAGGAAGCTAAGAGGTGGTTGATGTTGTCTCTGGTTCAGGAGGCTCTTAACACAATGTGTTCTGGCGAACTGCCAGGAAGCCACTCCCCTCTGCTCTGCCTGCGAGGGATGAGAATCAGGTGGACTCAATCTCCTGGCAATCAAAGTGCAGGTACTTTTGGAGTGACTCTTGTTTGAGAAAGTGGCACAGCATGTGTAGCAAACAGTGCTGATAGCATGCAAGGTGCAAACTGTGCAAAAGTCTCTAAAACGGGTGGGCAATCCTGGTCCTGCAACTCTTAGATGTCTCCCTGGTCCAACACACTTGAATCCAACAGCTGAATCACCTCCCAAGTGCAGTCAGGTTCTCCAGAGTCCTGCTAATGACCTCATTATTTGACTCAGGTGTGTTGAAGTGGAGATCTATCTAAAAGTTGCAGGAGACCCGCCCTCGAGGCCTGGAGTTGCTCACCCCTTCTCTAAAAGAAAAACAAACTGTGAAGGACAGCTGGTAAACTGTTGCTCTTGGACTCTGACTGTTTGATAGTTTTAATATAATTAAAAAATGAAGAAAAAAAAAAAATATATATATACACACTTGGTGTTTATTGGTTAAAGCAGAAAGTAAATGTTGATAAAAATGCTTATTATTGCTATTTAATTTTACTTTAAACTACTTGCTATTTATTATTCTTTAGGATTAAATTATTTAAATCGGTGGAAATTTATTTATTTTCACAGTGTATTTTGTCTTGTTGATTTCACAATGTAATTAGATGCTTCTGTTTCTTTTGAGGGTTTTCACCTATGTGGTTGGAGGCTAAAAATTATGGTGGCCATCCTATAAAAATAAAGATGGACTAATTAAAATGAAGACTCCTTGAGTGAACGGCAGTTATATTTCACAGAAGAGACTATCCTTTTCAAGTTTGGATTGCACAGTAAAATCAAACCTAACAAAAACTTGACACAATGAATGTGAGAGTTTCATGTGATGTGTATGTATATGGTGGCTCTCGAAGCTCTGACACCAGTTTCACCTTATGAATCTACCCCAAACACTTCACTGGGATTTACTTCACAAGGCTGTGTTATCCCTGCTACTAGTGCTTTTCTTGTCCAGGGTCTGCTTTTGTACAGCACTATTTTTTTTCTTCAACTTAACTTTCCTTCAGTCTGGTGTTCTTGCATTCAACACTCTGCCAACAGCCCAATTTTTTTGCAGTGGTTTACCTTCCGTGTGGATCGTGTCAGTGACTCTTTGTTGGACACGCGTTCATTCGGCAGTCTCTCCCATGGTTGTAAAAGTGATAATTCAAGCGATAAGTCATTTCTGTATATAATTTTCTTATATATATATATATATATATATATATATATATTTTTTTTTTTTTTTTTTCCCAGAGCTAAATTTTGGGCTCTTATTAGACAGCCCATAACCATAAAATACTCTTCTTGTATTATAACAAGAATAATAATATGAGATATGGTTTTTAACTTATTTACTGATATAAATGCATTTTCAGAGATATTCTGATTTATTTTGATGTGTTTGCATAATTTTGTTATAACAATGACAAAAAGATTGATTGATTGATTGATTGATTGATTGATTGATTGACTGATATTCTAAATGTGATATCTTTTAAAATTTAAGCAACACATGTTGCTTAACATGAGTAATCAGGGTTGCTTTATGTTGTCATTTTTTAAAATAAATCTTACTGACGCAGAAGAAAGAAGAAGAAAATTATGCTACACTACAGTTACAAAATCAATTTGAACATTTTCTGAAAACTGACGTTTTTCTGAAAACTGACGATGGGGTTTTCATTAGTATGTAAGAAGTTTATTGTTCTTTTAGGTTCATGTTGTCCAGAAGATATCTGAAGACAAGATATCTTCTAAAACCAGTTCTGCATTTTTTGTGTGTCTCCTCTGTGTTTTCAAACCCCCCAGTTACTCACAGCTGATGACTTCCCTTTCCATTGTCACAACATGCATGCCCAGTATGACAGTTTGCTGTAAAATTTATGACACGTTACAAACAACTGTCAACCATTGTCACATACTCCTTTCAGAGAAGAGTTACTGTAAATTCAGTGATGTGATGCAAGTGTTTTGGTTTCTTTAAACCAAAGCATTTTTACCATCTGTCAGAAGAAACTCAACTTAACTGCATTGGAGAATTAAAAGTAGCAAACTGGAATGTACATACTTAAATGAAATTTATTATTTGCATCTAAAGCTGTCTTTCAGGAGGGACTTGATTGAATTGATTTTATATTTCTGTATATAATTTTTTTGTTATGTAAAGTGCCTGTGAATGGGCACTATATAAATAGACTGAACTGAAATGGAAACTGAAGTATGATGTTTAAGAGTTCTGAAAGGTAGCGAGAGATTTGCTTCTTCAAAAGTAGCATTTAGAGTCCGTTTTATTGTTTCTGAAATTATAAACTGAAGGAAACAAAGCTATTTCATCATGACGAGTCAAAGTTCATGTAATAATGCACATCTTTTATGCATATCCATATACTTAACTCTAACTTGATTAAACCTGAACTATTTCATTCCATGTCAGTGTCATGTTTCTTTCAAGGTTGTTCTTCATGTACTATTTTAATGACTACTAGCATGTCATCTGGTGGGAAGAAAAAGAGTAAGACAGGAGAAGCCATAACATTAACAATGTTGCCATAATTTCAGATTGAGGTCTTCAGTGGTACTGTCCACCAGATATCTTAAGAGTGTCCCCTGACATACCTTGCAGATCAGTTGCCCCGTCCCTGTTTAAGCATTTCCACCCCCCGATCCATCACATAACTCTGGCAGCAACGGAGACACTGGATAAGGCTGTGGGAATCCATGCAAGCACTTCTTCACTATCTATCTAAAAACAATCCTCAGGCTGTTGGTGATTTTTTAAAAGAATTCAAATTTGTGTCATGCTTTGATAATGTAGAGAAATAAAAAAAAAAGAGATTTCTTTGCTTTTAACAAGAAACAAAAGTGATTTTATTTTCTCTAAGTTCTTTCATCATGAGAGAACAGAGACAGAAAAGCACCACAGTCAGTGGCCTCCCACTGTCATATGATGATCACAGAGAATGAATGTAGTGAGTGTTCAGTACCCTTTGTGTCTTATCTAAATTGCTTTTCGCCTCAGCCTGTTGCATTTCAGCAGATCAAATCTTACACATGCACAGTACCTACATATGACTAAATACATATGACTAAATCTTTGTACGTCTGTGACCGCTTGTGTTGCATTTGTACTTCTAAACCTCAAGTTCACCAAAGGTCCTGTAGCAGCCATGCTCCTGGGTCAGAGGTCGCGCTTATGACTTCAACGGAGCATCCGGGGGGGAAAGGTCTAAATTTAAACGCCATCCAGATTGCCCATGACCTTGGCAGCTATTATTAGTTGGAGTATTGCTGCGTGGCATGCAGACCCTCGCTTTGACTATATGAACACAGGGCATGAATAAAAGAGAAGAATCTGACTGGAGCTGGCCACTACCTCTAACTGCCCATTTGGTGACGGCAACGAGGCAAGAGTTTAATTAAGAGCGGTGTGAACAGACTAATGGTTTATGTTTTGTAGGTCAAAGTGGATTGACCCACTTATTTAGATTACAGCAAGCTACAAGCTACTATAATACTGAAATGAAATTCTTGGAATTAATTTAATGGCAACGGTAATGGTAATCTTCAACTAGGATTGCAGGAACAATCCTAAAATGCTATGTTAATTTAAAGACAGGGGGAAAAAATAACAAGAGGCCTATATTACTGCTCTACAGCTACAAAAAATGTACCTTAAGTCATCTGAATGATTTAAATTTATGATTTTAATTTATAATTTAACACCCTACTCTGGGTTTATAAAATACAGTTAAAAAGTGCTAAGCTTTAGCAAAGTAGTTTTGATAAATAAACTTGCGTATGGTAAAACGAGCATATTTACCCAATAAAACATAAGTCTTGATTTATGGATATTATGTATTTTTTATAGTTTCAAAGTGAGTGTTTTATATCAACATAAAATACAATTCTGCATGTAATTAAAGTTACATGCAGAATTGCATGTAACTTCAAAGTATATTTGAATGTGAATTTGAATATACTTTTTAAAAAGGTATGATTTTTATTAACATCTTAAATTCTCTGCTCAGTATTTAAAACATTTATTGGTAGGGAACTGCTGAACTTTAATAACAGTTACTATCAGTATTTTAAATGGTAAATTATGATTTTAAATATGAACCTTTGTGTATAGACATTCTGCTCCTAGTTTAATACAACCATAAAAAATGTTTTCTAAGTTTATGTTTCGTTTACAGTGTAGGCTTAATATTTGTATTACAACATCATGCTAAGAGATGATGTCTGTCATGCAGCCGACACACATCTTCATTATTGAGCCACCACATGACCATAGCAAATTACAGTCGCTGAGTCTGTCTCCGATAACGATTATTGGATGGGTTTCCTCACTCCTGATGCAGAAGAAATGGATGGGGCTCATTATTTTTGGTCCCAATAGAGTGAAGGACACTCGGCTAGTATTTATTATGTTTCTTGTTTTCAAAGTAATTTTTATGTGACTCTTTTCTCACAGACCACTTTGAATTACAATACATGAAAATAGCACACCACAAATATTATTGTCGTGAGGTAGGTTGTGTAGATGGACTGATGTAATCAAAGAAAGAGACTAAAGAACACAGAATAATGAAACCTCAAAAACAACTCAAAACAACCCAGGCCATAACAATTATGAGGTTCCAGCCACAAGAAAAATAAATGTTGCACATAAAAAAAGTGTATAGTCTTGGCTATGTTATGATTTTTAGTTATTAGCTACAATATACTTTACTATAAACAGAACATAAGTTTTGATAAAGAATAACCAATCTTTTTTTTTACTTACTTTTAATTCACAGTATCATTTTCAAATGCTTTAGTCTAATCACAGCACAACTTGTGCCATGCAAAACTATTTGCTTCGGCTGACAAACTTTTCCGTCTTCATGTCTGGATCTTCAATTTACTGCTACCATTTTTTTTTCCCTCTCTTAGATATTCAATACCGACAACTTCTCCTCTGACTGCCTGAGCGTTAGAGGGGGAAAGTTTCCATGTGGCCTTCATGCTGGATGTTGGCGGGACAATCCCTCTGTTCCCCCTGTTCACCTCTGCAGCTAGTCGCTCACTTCTTTACCAGAACTTTTTCCCTCTCTGGGCTTTCGCGGTAACACTTTTCCTCTGCCCCAGACCTGAACCTCCAATATTTTCTCTTTCTGCTTCTATCTTTTTTATTTTTACACACATGAACAGCAAACTGTTGTGTGAGTTAAATGTAGTTGAAGTTTTGTAAAAAAAAGAAAACAAAAACAAAAACGATTATTGCAATGTTCTCAATTAAGAGAAAACAAGTCATTTTGCTACTGCTGCTCAGGGATAATTTGATTATGTCAGAGGCTGTGTGCATATTTCAGAGTTAAGGGTATGTGTTGCAAATTAAGAATGTGTCAGTAAAAATACCAAGCACACACAAAGCCAAGACATTTATCAGAGTCTAACTACTGCAAAACTAATCTATGTTGACATACAAAAAGGAATGGGATCAGTTAAGTTACTCTACAGCAAGCTTTCAACAACATTTTGAAGAAACCACAAAAATCTTCCGAATAAAGTTTTTAATCTCTTTGTACCCAAAAAGTTAGAAAGTTAGATGATATAAATAGTTTGTTTGTTTAAGGATCCCCATTGGACTCTTCCACAATAGGGACTATTCATCCTGGAGTTCACACAATAAAATCATACTTTTACAAACATTACAAAAAGACATTAGCGTTTAAGACATTAGTGTTTATGACACTCAAGGGAAGACACTCCAGCAGACACTCATACTGATGTACTGAAGCTACTACTACTCCTCACCAGTAAACACCTGATTTCAGGCCAAGTGAAAGGAAAGTGCTGTAAATCTTACATGGAACAACTGTGGACTTACAAAACACAAACTGAAGTGGATTTACACTTATAAGTCAGAACATAGCTTTCGAAGTATGTCTCCCCACCACTGACTCACCACCTTCAGTATTAAAACATGCTTTTTCCTATCAGCTGTCAGATGAATAGTTTCAAAGGCAGCAAGCAAGTAAACATGAAACTGTGGAAAACTCTTTCTAAAGGAAAGATCAATGCAATTTTGTTTTTAAAAAACAAAACTGCTTTGATCATATTCTCATAGTGGGACAGAATACCTGTGATAACTATTAAATATTACACCCACCTAATAATAAAAACCGGACTTCACTCCAGCACCCTCATCTACCCACACACACTCACACCACTCCATTTTAAGTGACGGAAGCTTCCCTCCAAAGCACGGTGTCGACTGTCACTGTGGCCCATTTCCATCTAGGTCTGAACCGCTTGAGCCCAGGACTCGAGTTCCATTCATGGGGGTTTAAATCATTCCTCCAAAGCATCAACTGGGAGAGGCTGGAGCAGAGATGGGACAAGCTCTCCCTGTTGTAGCCTTGAGAAAAATACTCTATTTACAAAAATAAGATGTCATGAGTTTTGCACATGCTCATCCTACAGAAAATGAAAGAATGAAGACTAACTCTTTGTTTTTTCTTATTTAACAAAAGACCCTAGAAGGTGTAGAACTCAAATTGGGAAAGAAATCAAGAACATTGTTTCTGTTTTAGATTTGAACAATAATTCACTGATGTCCTTTTTATCTTTAAATTTTACTTTGGTGTCTTTTGTATTATTAAAAACATTTATTTGAGTTACATTTTCTTATCAGCAGCACTTTTAACCTTTCCAAAAGTGCAATTTGTCTGTGTTACTCTTGAAAGAGCCATTTTGTTATGCCAACTCATTTGTTACATAAACAATTGAAGCGCCAGTCTAAAGAAAATAGTAAGCATTTACTTTGATGATATAGATTCATAATGTGCTGCAGCATGGAACAATGTAACTAATCGCACAGTGAAATATGCATTTTTGAAACAAAGAAAATATTTAATGACATACTTCACTAGCAATATATTGAATAGGTATAGGTATAGTATGGAATACTATGTATTCCATAGTCTAAGCATTTATAATTTTTTAATTAATAGAATTAGGACAGTTTTGTTCTTTAGATATGGACA
>CAEFZX010020095.1:0-26228 GCA_903066825.1 Alfaro cultratus | reverse complement strand
GTGTGTGCGTGTGTGTGTGTGTGTGTGCGCGTGTGTGTGTGTGTGTGTGCGTGTGTGTGTGTGTATGTATCATATTTTATGCTCACATGACCACACATTTCTCTTTGCTATGACAACCTGACTTCTGGATAAAAATTGGTCAACTCTATATCTGGAATAAATTGCTATAGACCATTAAACTGTCACCACTCTTATTTCTGTATGAGGAGCCTCAGAATGTTTTCTCTCCCCAGCAGTTACCACTTCAGAACTTTTAAAGACACATGGAGATAATACTAATATTTTTAGTTGTCTCAGATAGAAAATCAGTTAGATGTCACAGCTATCTCTACAGCATAAAAAAGTAAGTTGTACCATTGGGATAAGTCATAGAAGTTATGCAAGTTTTTATATTTCACCAAATTAAAAATAAAAAAATAATAAATAAATCTCCTATTTCACTGATTCAGAAAAAGTGGTTGATGCCTTTGTATCTTTTAAACATTTATCAAAGCAGTTAGCAGGACACCAACTTTTAAACCAGAAGAAATGTAAACATATTACTTCTTTAGTAAAGATAAATCTGCATTGTCCACTGCACATTAGAAAAACCTTTGAAAACCTAATATATAAACCACAAAGAAATTATTGGATCAGCTCCCCAGTACATTTGAACATTGTTCACTGTCTATGGGCTAATCGGGTCTCAGGTTATCAGATGTCTTTCGGCTGTTACTAGAAGCAATTGCAAGTGCGATGGGTGTGCAACTTTACAAAACTGTGGTTTTACTTTCTGGAACAAGCTGTCTGCTGACCTGAGGTCGATTACAAATATCTACCATCAAAAACAAACTCAAAATTTTCCAATTCTCAGAGGTTCATGATTTATAACTGTGAATGCATATGAATACATACATGCACATCCACACACGGTACCTCTTTTTCTTTGCAAGGACTTTGCATTAACTTCCATTCATTTTCAAGTCATTTCTATAGCCTAACCATTACAAGACTCACTCTAAAACCTACCTTAAACTCAATCCGCACCTTAGTCCTAAAGCTAATATATAACCCAAAAACAGCACTTCTTCTTAATGAGCCTGGACTTTGGGCCCTGTAAGAAGCAGTGATAATGCAGCACAACAAAGTACCTTTTTGACAATGATTTGTATTATTATTATTCATTTTTTTTATCATTTTATGCTAACAGAATAAACACAGCTAAAATCTAGGTAATTTTCTCTCAGTATAAATGTATTTCTGGAAAGTGAGGATCAGTAAACAAGCAGTATTATGTACACCATTAACAATGTTTTAAAACACTATAAAGCACGTTTGGGTTAAAATCATTTAACATTTCACAAAGCATAGCTCTGTCCATAATCTAAAATTGGAAATCATAAGGCACAGCTGCAAGCATAAAAAAATGTGGCCCCCACCCCTAAACTGATGAAATGCAGTGCAAATCAGAGAAGAATTGACTTGTACTCCTGTAAAAGTCTGGAAAAACATAACATTCTAGAAGCGCAAAACAAGTGAAAACATACCCCAGAAGACTTGTACTTATGATTGCAGAGGAAAATGTTTCAAGAAAGTTTTAACTTTAGACATTTCTTTGTAAAAAAAAAAAAAACATAAAAAAAAAAAAAAATTGCTTATGATCAGCAAAAAGGACCAAAAGATGTCTGATTTTAAATAAATTTAGGTGTCTTTCCTCATAATACGCTGAATCCACAGGTGCACCACTCTGTAGCAATCATACAATTCACTAGTTTCAAATTCCACAGGACATCCCACGATGTCCAACGCAGCACTACAACTTGTTTTAATTCAACTTGGTTAGCGATTTACAAAATATCTGCTCAGATCTAAATAGTCAGTTTTATAGCTGTGTCTCATTGCAATGCAACAAAAACAGAGTAAAGCAATGCAGACTTAAATATCAGGTATGCCTCCTTAACGAGGCATGTTACTATAGGAACCAATGTTTTTTGTGTTGATCTCTGTTAACTTGGTGTTTACAGTTTACGCAAATAAAGGGTTTCAATGCAACATGCTGTTTTACCCTCGTTACCTTCTTATTTTAAGCCTGGGATGCTGTTGATAAGCCTATCATTTTGTCACATGGAAGGAAATAGCTATTTAATTATAAGAGCAAAATGAACAAAATCATACAGCTCTGTAATGTAAGAGTTGCTCTGTTTCCCCCTACATGACACATTGGCTCAATCCTCATGTGGAGAACATGAAAATGAATGTATAAATTACAAAACAGTCAAGGCCTTAAACACATAGCTCTTACCTTGTTAGCAAACACCCAGCTACCTAACAACAAAGCAGAAAGATACAGTAGCACCACCTTGTGTTATGGCACAGCCAGAGATTAAACAGTCAGGAAGAGGCTGGAGTCTAGTAGATAACGTTCTCGAGGAAATACAATGTCACTTTGAGTACAACCAAGAGAGAAGCAGAAAATCCTATTTAGTATCTTTCAAACCCACAAATTAAAACATACTTTTTTTTTCTCATTTTATGTAACAGACCAACACTATGTAGTTAAAAACTCATATATAGAAGGAAACAGAATGTTTTAAATACCTATGTGAATGTACAGTATGTACTTACTTACATTTACCTACTTACAGCTCTAATTCTGACCAGATTTCCCAATTGTTTGTAAAATACGTCAAGCTCTATCAGACTGATGGAGCACCTCTGTAAACAGATCATTCTGACACATGAATATAATTTTATTTGAATTATTCCATTGTAGCTGTATGTTTGGGGTTGTTGTCCCATTGAACCTCCACTTCAGTCCAGGGATTTTCCCCAGAATTTCACTGTATTTAGGTCCATCCATGTTCCCATTATCCATGACAAGCTTTCTTTTCTCAGCTGCAGAAAAGCATCCTTATGATGCATCCATTGATTTTAACAGTGGTTTCATGGTCTATTTAAGATGATGTATTAGTTTTCTGCTACATGTAGACTAAAAATTTTATTTCATCTTCTGACCACAGCACCTTCCTCTTGATATTTGAAGTGTCTCCTACATAGCTTGTGGCAAACTAATAGTTGTTCTGTCAACAGATGTTCCCACCCAAGCTTCCTCAGAGCTACCATTGGCCTCTAGCAACCTTTGTATGAATCCATCAATTTCCATTTTACAACTGTGAACATTAACGTTTTGGGTTAAAATATGAGTTTTGTAAGGTTGACAAGGCAAAAAGACTGTGAGATAGCTGTTTCATCTTTCAAAAATACAAAGACAGTAACAAAATTACATAACAGCCTCCATGTATAAACCAAGCAGAGAGAGGGCATCCCCTTGGCCTGCATGTCATATGCCCAAAGAGTATGAGAGCTTGTGCTGGCTATTCATCTTGCCAAAAAAGCAGCCAGACACCAAGCTGTTCTGGCATAATTAGAACCTCCAGCAGATGTCTGAAGTATTACCTCATTGCAGACGGGAGAACATGGCTTCCCCAGCTAATTGCCCCAGCTGGCTGGATCTGGAATCTGTTGTACTACTGATCAATGAGGGGCTCCCTGAGCTTAGAGTCACTCTAGACTTATATGTTTGTGGGTTTTGAGGGTAAAACTGGCACTGGCACTAAGTTTCTTGTTGGGTGGAAACAGTAACGTATGAAACCGCAGTGTTTATCATTAAGAGTCTCATACTGTCCATTTGTTGATGTTCACATGTATTTCAGAGGGAGGCCATATAAAATGCATAAAGTTAACATTGCAATACTTATGTAATTCACAACCTTGTGTTATCCTGGTGCTTAATGTGGTCTTCTCCAGTGGCAGACTTTACATGCACAAACTCGTGCAGAACCATGTGAGGGAAAGCCTGGGGATACAGGCAGTCTCCAAGGTCTCCTAACTGCCTGAATCTAAACTTAAGGTCATTCCTCTGCTGCTCGACCAATTATCTACACACAGCTCTGTTGAATCTCAGCCAGGCGCTTTGGCTGAATTGTTCCAGCACATCCTCCTGCGGGTCCTCCACAGTGGAATAAATGTTCTGCCATTAACACAGATTTTTTCATCAACCAGACAATCATGCCTGGTGTTTGACATTGCCATTTCCAGATAAATGTTGAACATTGCCACTTATAAGTAGCCTTTTGGGCGGGGGACAAAACACCTTCAAGAAACGAAAGAGGCCCAGTTGCCTTTTATTTAAGCGCTGTAGAATTTGACATTATTCTTGTTAAAACAGCAGACGATCCAGATATCATTTCATCATCCATATATGGTGCTTCATTCCTGTTTTAAGAATGAAATGGCAACAAACACTTTTGTTGTCAAAAGTACCGTACTTTGAAATAATCAAAGTGGTGAGGCTATTTTTCATACTTGAATTTGTATAGCTTTCATAGATAGGTTTGCTTTTTATCATTTTAAAATCTCTCAGTAACCGCTGGTATATCTCAAAATACATTTTCAGAATTTCCATATCTCAGAGGAAATGCTTAATCAGTGCCTGATATTTTCTCACGGATGTCTGCACTTTTAATGTTCGAGACATGGTGTCATTAACATTAGGCACATATTTGTTGATGCTGTTTGGTGGGGTGAGTCATGTCATGACACGTCTGTGTGTTCTGTAATCCCCCTGGTCCCTGCAGAGAATCTCATTACAAGACAAATATTATTTAAAACTTTTAGTTTTTTCTTTCTTTCAGTGTGATGAAGAATGTAGATATGTCAAAGCAGAGACACACCAAGTAAGAATGTTTGCACAGTGGAAGCTATGTTGATAGTCATCCACAACCAGGAGTCTTGGTGTGTTAATGGTGATGTCACTTCAGCTCAACCATCCAAGATGCTTTTCTGATTTTTCATCCTCATGATAAAGTTTCTTGTCATGGCTAAAGGAAAAAGAACCACACAAGTTGAATGAAAATTCAGGAGTAAAAGAAGAGCAAAAATAAGAACTAGTTGAGGTTGGGAGAGACTGTTTAACCCCTTAACTCTCACCCCAGATAAGCACCATTGTCTGACACTTACATGTCAGATAATGGGGTCCTTTAAGACACCAGTGTCCTCATGACAACTGAGGAAATATAGTCCACATGAAGCATGTGTACTGTAAGGCCTTATCCATTGTTGCACGAAAAATAATGATTCATTTCAAACACTTCAGTTTCGTGAAGTGTTTGAAACACTCTTGTGTTTGAAACACAAAAGTGTTCATTTCAATAGTCTGTTCCTTTTGAAAGTTTCTGGATAGACCATGTCTATTTTGGTTTGTGGAGAGGAAACACTTGTACTTACTTTGCTGGTGGGCCTAGAACACCCACCTGAAAAGGTACTTCCAAACTCTGCCATGTCAGCTTTGTATAAACAGCAAAAATAAAAGCCCTAGCAAAAAGGCCGAAGTTTCAAGTGTAATTTGCAAGTCATACCTTGATAACTGTGGAGAAATGATCCCAGATGTAGCTACAGTTTAATGAAAAGGGACTTCATCATTTAAACTGTTCAAAAAAGGCAGTCTTCTGTGCTTCTTTAAAAGCACATGGCGGAGTGAATCCCTAGATCATCAAGAGGGGAAAAAGAAGCTGGGTTGCATCCAAGTAGGAAAATCTACTCAAAGCATAAAATCTGATGGTCACAGTTACTTACAAAAATGTGCAAGAGAAAAAAAAAGGGCTCTGAGTCTCAAACGGTTCTAAAAAGGCAAACTGACACATGAAGAAAATAACACAAATTGTCATGGTGACATTGTTATAAGATCATTTACTGCGTCAGAAGGGTAACAGGCTCTCAGAACCTTTTCAGTGGACCGTAAAAATGCAGGATGTGTCCTAAGAATTCATTAAATTGATGGTGGTTATTACCTCCCCACAGACCTGAAGGAGAACATATCAACTGCAGGTGTGCGTGTATAAAAACCATAACAATTTCACAGCAAATGACTTTTTATATAAAATCACTTCAAATAACACCTGGAAAAAATTTAATAATATTGCACAGTGGACCTATAAAACTAAAAGAATCATACTAGGAGGCTAATGTGGCCTATAGACATGAAGAAAAATGGTTTTTGGAGTCCAAAATGGTTTAACTGTCATTTGACTCCTTTTCTAATGGGATGCCTTATTTGCAGGTCACACAAAGAGGATGGAGAATGAGACGAGTAGCTGGATTTGGGCCTCATCTGGAGTATCACGGGCATTCTGGTCGCTTACAGGGAAGAAAGAACAAAGCCAAAATAAAGAGTCTTGATCTACTGCCCTGTTTATGTACAGTACCTCATCTATGATCCAGAAATATGGATTGTAATCAAAAACTGAAATCCTTGTCTGAAATTAGTTTATTTCAAAGAAAAAAAATCTTACAAATTTACATTTTAATTCAAAATTCAAATAGATGTCAATCCAGGTGTGTCTCTCATCTGGACATTAAAGATGTTTTGAATAGCGTGCAGGGATTTGAAAGTTTGTGTTTTACACCAAACTACCATCAAATGGAGTGAGTTATTTGCTGTAGAAACCATAAATCCAGTCGCTGGAAACAGTTGTTCAGATACAGCAGATGTCCACAAATAAAACAAATTTATAAGCCTAGGAAGTATGACTGTGATCCCTTACTTCATGTTTGAAAATAAAAGGTTAGTATCAGCCTGAGACTGTGGTTGCATGCTAAAATCTGTGTTCCTTCTTTGAATTTATGCAACCCACACTCTGGCCAGAGAAAAATCTGAACACATACCTGCAATTCTAATTCAGCTGTTAGATGCTTTACATCTCATCTCCAGGCACCACAAATCAGATTTTTTGTTTTCTGACAGTTATCATCATCTGCCTTCTCTGTTAATAATTCTAGTAAAAATAAGTAACTCAGCATATTCGCAAGCACATTATTGACTACTGTTTTGCAGTTTCCTGATTCCTTTAACATGTTTTTCTCTGGATCCTCTGCTTCCAGGCATTTTATACCAAGAATCAAATTGTTTAACTCAAATTTTTATGACCAGTAACAAACAATGCAATGTTCACGTCCTTAAAGACACTGTTGTGTGGTATAGTTACGTGATCAATCCTCGTAATCAAGTATTAAAGTATTAATCAATCAATCAAATTTTATTTGTATAGCACATTTCAGCAGCGAGGCATTTCAAAGTGCTTTACATCATATCAGAAACAGAAACATAATGCAATATAGAGTCAACAGTAAAAACAATAAAAACAACAATAAAGACTTGACATTTAGTCAAGTTCCATCAATAAATTTATGATTAAAAACGTTTCAAATAAAATCTTAAACAGGTTTGGTTTTTTGTCAAATTTGAATTTATAAAAGGTTTACCGATTACACTCTTACTGTGTTAAATGGAACAAAAATACCTATTGCTATTATTATTCCCATTTATGCTCACAATCACACAGTTTAAAACGATATAAACAGCCTTTCAACGGGCTTCCTAGAATGACTAAAGCATGGAAAAGAAACGGTTCTACAAATTACATCTCAGTGTACCGTCAAGTAATTCTGAAGTTGTTTAAAAAGAAATCTATGTGCTATGCTCCTTTATAGTAGGGACTTGAAGAGAAAATTTTACATGGTAATGAATGTACAAGTATATAAGGAATGAATGAATAGATTATAATTGCTTATTGAAGATATTTCTTTTACCAGTTATTGCTGAAAACCAGGTAATTCTAGGTTATGCGCGCATTCTTTTGTCACAACACAGGCAACTTTTTTAACCCTCTGATGCGAAAGTGACTGACTATACAGTCTTCCGTGACCTGGGTTACAATCAATGTGTTTTTATGCTACTTTTGTCATTTTGATTCAAACTAATGTTTTGTATAATACTTTCTTATGTGTTTTATTTCACACAAGAATTGTTTCATGTTTGAAATATTTTCATTTTTCACTTTTTAAAATGTTTTTAGAACAATTTGTAGAACATTTGTGACATTTTGCAGAACATTTTTAAAACAAAATGACAGCAACAGCAATTTTACAACAGCAATGATGAAATGTCAATAATGGACAATGTCAACATCCATTATGTGTGTGTGGGTGTGTGTGTGGGCATGGGGGGAGGTGTGCGAAAGAGCACGTTTCTTGAAACTAGCTAGCTAACCAAGCTAGCTAACATTACTGTCTGAATTCTATTATGCTATATGTGTCACGCATGTGAGTGTATGTATGTGTGTGCATTTATCCATCCATCCATCCATCCATCCATCCATCCATCCATCCATCCATCCATCCATCCATCCATCCATCTTCTTCCGTTTATCCGGGGTTGGGTCGCGGGGTAGCAGCCTAAGTAAGGAGGCCCAGAATTCGTTCTCCCCAGCAACCTGTTCCAGCTCCTCCAGGTGAATTTCAAGACGATTCCAGGCCACATGGGAAGCATAGTCCCTCCAGCGTGTCCTAGGTCTTCCCTGGGGCCTCTGCCCGGAACACCTCACCAAGGAGGCATCCAGGAGGCATCCTAACCAGAAGCCCTATCCACCTCAACTGGCTCCTCTCAATGTGAAGGAGCAGCGGCTCTAGTCTGAGTCCTTCCTGGATATCTGAGCTTCTCTCCCTATCTCTAGGGGAGAGTCCAGACACCCTACAGAGAAAGCTAATTTCGGCCACTTGTATCTGTGACCTTGTTCTTTCGGACATGACCCAAAGCTCATGATCAGAGATGAGGGTAGGAGGGTAGATCGACCGGTAAATCAAGAGCTTTGCTTTTTGTCTCAGCTCTCTCTTCACCACGACAGACCGGTACATCGTTCGCTTCACTGAAGACACTGCGCCAATCCGCCTGTCGGCTCCACTTGGGGCAGGACATCCTCCACCACCTGGAGAAGGCGCTCTATTATTTTCCAGCTCATTTATTTATGCATGTATTTATATAGCTATGAATTTTTATTTTACTATTTATTGAGATGATAAAAGAAAAAACCTTGAACACAATGAGATTTTTAATGCCATTCAATACATTCTCACTCTCTCTTGGTTTTCTCATCCTGGATGTCAGACACACACAGAGACACACACACACACACGCACACACAAATAATACATATGCACAATAAAGTATAGGTGGTAATGTTAGCTAGTTGGTTAGATAACTAGTGTTGGCTAACTTTGAAGAAGGCTAATATGTTGATTTGTGACAATAACTCTGTCACAGTACTCATGATTGACACGCACACACATTTGTGAGGTAAAAAGTAAAGATAATACTTATATGTAAGAGTTCCTTGAGTCCAAAGGGGTGACCCTTTGGACTCAGTGTGTATGGTTCACAAAAAAATGTGTTCCTGACAGTCACAGCTGGTAAGAAACAAAGATTCCCATTAAATTCCATAGGAAATGAATGCAGGTCATTTTTGACCCACTCACAGAAGAAAGGGGTAGTAATATAAAACATGCTATTTCTTAAAATGTATAAAAGGTAAATAAAAAATTTTAATTGCATGATATCAGTAACATATTTTTTGAGGAATACCTGGAATATGAAGTGATGAAAACTTTTCATTACAAAGATATTGCAAAAAGATGACCTCACAGGGTCATAAAGGACCCACTTACGCATCAGAGGGTTAATAAAAGGGAATCTCTTATTATATGTCTTCCTGTTTTCATACACAAGCAATATTCAATCATGCACTCTCTAATCTCAGCATCAAAGCTTACCACTAATGAAAGAAGACTACACATAATGCAGATCCCCTTCAAATCCTGAAAACCACAAAGTAGGGTGGAGAAAAACTCAAATTTTTTGTGTTTATATATAGACATGGTGATTCCACTTCTCGATCACCAGAATGGATGGAATGTAAAAGATCCGCCCGACACACAAGGATTCGCACAAAGAAACAACACAGACATATTGAGATAGGCAGTTTTCAGTTGCAATTCCTGTCCTAATTAAAGTCACAAGTTTTTTTTTAAGTTAATATTAATTATTCATAAATTTATGAAAAAGAAAAAAAAAATACAATTCATAGTAACAATTTCAAAGTGCCAACAGATTGACTTTATAGTTCTTGTTTTCTGTAGCCTGTCCTGATTATATTCAAACAAGACGGAGTAACACAAAGATGTTGTGTTGTACCGTTCTGTTTTAAAACCATCAAAAAATAACAGTCATTAGCTAATGACCAGGACCAGGTGCACTTATTCTATATGGTAATGAACAATGTGGGAAAAAAAACAATCTTGCTTAATTGTATTTGACATATTTTGAACCTCTCCATAGGTTTAACTTTGGATCTATGACCTTGAAAAGATCTGTAAAGTTGGACTGCTGTGTGGTCATTGTTGTGAAACTCAATTTTTAAAGTCTGATATCTGACATGATTTCAATGTTTCACGTCAGGAAAAAAAAAACATTCTAATTCCATGCATGGTTACTATTTTTACCAAAGAATCTGCTGCTTTGTTATTGACAAGGCTAGTCAATAACAATGATTGATGACATGAATTACACACAGCAAGTCAAAGCTTACAATCTTACAAATACTGTGCAGACTTTTATTCCAGACAATCCCACAGGTCAGGCCCAGTCTGGAATTGTTCCTTGGATAAAGCCAGGCTCCTTCTCAGAAGAAAAGTATGCAAACAGTCAGTGTTTCTGACACTCAAAACATTGCTATACCACAGGTGCAAGTTTTCCATATCTATTAGCATGTGCTCCACCCACAAATTTCCAATCAAAATAAACCAGGAACCCATAAAAATTGCTCTTAAAAATGGGAGTGATTGTCTTTGATATTTAATATCCTTTAATTGAAACCAGACAGCTGAATTATGGCGCTTTTTTTTGGACGGCTCCATGGTTTCCATCAGTCGAAGGGGATTCCTGAGTAATATCCTGAGGAACACTAGATTTCCTTTTAGAGGAAAACCAAACAAGGTAACACGTCATTGTTTTGCATTGGTTTCAAACTCAAGCTGCATCGTAGCTTCTCTTACCAGTAGTAGTCACTCATTCAGTCTGCCTCTTGCAGTCGGCGGGTAAGTTCATCTTTCCCTTCACATATGGAAGGGCAGGGTAAACATCTGGTAATCTTTGTTTCAGTTTCTCGAGAGCTCACCAGGCCATGGTTTTGCTGTGTGTACTCAATCTTCTCCAATTACATAGTTGCTGGCTGCTCAACTGAGGTTATAAGAACAAACCATTTGGGATTGCAGAAGGTCTTTACAAAATAGGTGTTGTTCAAAAAAATCTGTGCAGTTATGGAAATAAAGTAACTAAAAGAGAAAATATGAAAAAGAGCTGTAAGGATGAAAAAAACTGAAATAGGCTCAAGAACACGACACCTTGTATATATAGAAATATGTTTTTCTTTTGTTGCTAATTTCCTTTTTAAAAAATATGAAGACAACCTGAAAAAATATGTTTTTAGTTGCTCTGAAACTCGAGGACAGATTTCTGATCCAGGATCACACCAGAACTTTTACTTTGTTTTTTCTTTAAACCCACTCCCAAACCAAAAATGATTACAATTATTCTCTTGATTTGTGGTTTCACTGACTTCAAAAGTTCCAGCCCATGACATTAAGCTGCCAGCTTCACTTTGGAAGTTATTAAAAGAAAATGATTTCAGCCTGAAGCTGATGGTCCACACCCTCATTAGAGATGCAGTCTATTGTCCCAGCATAACTTTAGAACCACTTTTTGGAGAGATCATTCAAAACATGTAAAGAGCCTTGCAAAAGCACTTTTTGAACTTTTTCAAATGTTGTCGTGCTAATGCCACAAACCTAAATAATTGAAATTAAATTTTTTGTGATAGTCCAACTCAAAGTAGTGCATACCTGTGAGTAGGAAAGAAAATTATGGATTGATTTTGATCCTTTATACAAATAGGGACATGTGTTTGCATTCAGCTAAAACAAGTGAACAGTTTCTTACAGCATCCTTTCACTCAAATTACAGTTGTGTTTTGTGAAATAGCTTTACTGGCTTTACCAACTTTGAGGTGTATCTCTACCAGTTTAAACCACATCTGGTTCATAATTATTCTTTTCAAAATAGGTAAGTCTCAGTCAGATTGTAAGGGAAGTACCTGAATGCATCCAGAGATTTTCAATTGGATTTAGGTCTGTTCTTTGATTGGACCATTAAACATATATGCTTTAATGAAAAGCATTATGTAGCAATGAGGTCATTGTCCTATCTAAAGTGAACTTTCTTGTATGTTCTAGCAGGTGTATGTAGCTGGCGTCTTCCAGGATTGCTCTACATTGAACTCCATCCAGTTAATCTGCCCCATGTAAAAAAGTGACTACCCACAATGTGATGCTGCCATCACTAGAATGTTTTAGCAAGGTGTGTGTGTGTATTCTGGTCAGTCTCCAGAGTTAGTTTTCCATATCTATAGAATTTTGGTTTTGCATCTTAGCTGACCAAAGCACCTTCCTTATAATTCATAAAAATGTTTTTCTTTGGTTTTATTTTAATAATATATATTTTTTTTCTTTTGCCATTCTTTGCCACAAAAAAATTGACACAAAAGTTTTAGGAGTATTCACAAACTTGTGTATTCAGAAATTGGTGGATGTTTACATTAATCTCCAAGATCATACTGACAAGTTTTACCATAAAGGCAAAGAGTCAATGCATGCTGTCCATGGCTACTATCCTTTGTCCCACCCAGACGCTGCAAATTTGGGAATTGAAACGCAAACCCCAAATTCAGCTGTGTTTGTTATTCTTGTGGCAGTTCTTGGTGAACACACAACGCCGTCACATCGTACCTATAACAGCAGGGCAATATTTCAACAACAATCTGTTTGGTCAGCTGTGATTACATCACTCAGTGGTCAAATACATATGTTTGCTGGAATGATAATTAGGATTTTTAACAGGCTCCCAGCTAGCAAGGAACCTAGATGAGGTCCTTATGTCCTAACAATTGTTAACATCCAATACAGCGATATATAGGCAAGCTATGTTTTTCTGTATGTTTAAGTGGTGTCCAGACCTTGACCCCAAGGAATTGTGCTGTTATTACTGTTTTTGTATTAAACAGCACAGGCAGTATGACTGTCCCTTTTAATTACCCTGCTACAGCATAAACAATAGTTTAGACTTAATGCTGGTGTTGTCCTTGAGATCAATGGCCTGCCATACTAATGACTGTTTACTTACTACAGAAAATAAGTAACCAAGAAAGTGTATTTTTATCCTAAAATGACCCCAGTGTCAGCCAACAATGAGGTGACTGGGGAATACATCCTTAGCTTTAATCAGACATCAACCCCTGCTGGCTGGTGCAACAACCTTTACTTGACTCATTTATTTCCAGCCCTTTTATCAGTTCATTTCAACCAAAGTCATTACAACATACCAGATTTAAATACACTCTAATGAAATATAAATCCATAGCTCCAAACGCTGGGGTTCTGCAGTGTGGCAACAGTCTGGTAGGTAATTTATTGTGGGAGTTAAGTGTTTCCATTTGCAGTAAGAGCCACTAAAAACACACTCACTAAGGGTTTCTGGGGGGCCGACTTGTAAAAGTACCAATGCTATGTGAACTGGCCGATGCCCTGACAACCTGTTTGGGGGAGGTGTACATAGATGGGCTTTAGATGAGTGCACAATCTTGTCATCAAAAAGGGAATCAAATTCAATAAAGCTCAACTGATATTCAGAACTAGAACTAAACAAAACTGAAGGATTCAACATGTTTTTTAGAGGAAAAAAGCAAAACACCCGTTATTTTTCACTTTAAGAAGCCACATTTGCTGCAAAAAAAACTGTAAATCTCTCCAGATTTTGGTGGCCAGGTTAGTGTATTTTCTATGTATCTGAAAATTATCACAAATTAAACAATAATGAATGAATTAATTAATTTGCACCCATCCAGCACACATAGCATCAAACTGAATTGACTTTTTGTAGATGAACTAACTACAGATGGACTTACAGAGTTTGGGTGGCGTGACAGACACTGTTCTCTAGCTGTGTTGCTGTAGTGCACATTTACCATCACAGGTAAGACACAAACTGAGTATTTAGAGAAAATGAAGGCTTGCATAAGCACTGCATAGAAGTACTGCAAAGAAGGCTAAGATATGCCTGTGCACATGAGTGTGGATCTTGATCAAATTTGAAGAAAAAGTCTGTTTTTTTCAGAAGGTCCTCTAAATAACATTTTGATTGCTGTGTTGCTATAATGCAATTTTACCTTCACAAATAAGGCAGAATCTGAATATGTAGATTCTGCATATTTTTGAATATTGAATTCAAAAAATTCAATATTTTTTGAATATTGAATTCAAAAAATTCAATATTTTTTGAATTTACAAAATACAATTTGTAAATTCATCACTATGGGCAAAGTAAGCTCCTTTAAAAAGCCTACATGGGTGCCAGTTTGGTAGGTCTGGCACCTACTGTTTATAGCTGTTATAGCTATAACAGTAGCTATAACAGCTACTGTTATAGTCCAATATTTCTTCTAAATTTTTCCTCCAAGAGTTGTCGAATACAACACTATATGAGTGCCAATGCCTGTGGTGGAGGCATAACACCCTAAGCAAAAGTAATAAAATCAGCAAACAATACATTGTTCACATTTAAATCGCTAAACGGACATCGGGTTAGCTGTAATGTCAGATTTCACCTGGAGTAAATTTGAGACTGACACTGCTGTACAAACAGCGGCCAAGTTTGGTTTGGCCCTGTCGATGTTATCAATGTTGCATAAAAATGGGAAAAGCCAGAAAACCAAGAATCAAGCCACCAAAAGATCAACAAAAACATTACAATGAGCAACAGCACAAGATTTCAGCATGCAGCTCAGCATTTGGGAAAGTACCATAACAGCCTTGCTGAGCAAATTCATGAGTAGATAGAAACCATAGATAGAATCAAATCCAAACAACATATTTGCACAGATGGACATTAAATAAAATCAAGGTTAAATATAAATCCACATGCTAACCTCTATATGATGTATAACTTTGCCTAAAAAAAGAAGAAAAAATCGTCTCATAGTAAGAGGAATACAGAAAGTGTCGATGTAAAGAGTCATACCACTTTCTATTTGTGAGAGCGCATTGACCCCCTGGTTTTGCTCAGGCACCTTCTTTCCAGGAATG
Organism: Alfaro cultratus; assembly: GCA_903066825.1. NCBI lineage: Eukaryota > Metazoa > Chordata > Actinopteri > Cyprinodontiformes > Poeciliidae > Alfaro > Alfaro cultratus. Next base: position 11,165 of record CAEFZX010020095.1, on the reverse strand, counting down.
TATTCTCCCAGTTCTAATGTTAAGCACAGGACCTTGTTTCCTGAAACCAGAAACTCCCACAGCAAAAGAAAACGTAGCAACACCTGCAATAGTGAGGGTCTGTCCAGGATGTGAGTCAAGAATCAGGATGTTATACTCAGATAAAGCCAAACAGACTAAAACCGAGATTTTCTGTAGTAATACACTCATGTGTCTGGCTTAATTAACACATAATTCATACTTTCAGATGTGTAATATTAACTTTCATAATTTATGTATTAAAACTGAAGTGACTCTACAATGCTAAATGGAAATTAAGGAAAAGAGCAGATTTTTTTTTTTTTATAAATACTGAAAACCCCATTGAAGAGAAATATGACTTCATCATTTGGAGTGCAGTGCAACCCTCATGCCCTCGTTGCCCACAGTCTCAAGCTGTTTTTTTTTTTCCTTGTAAGCACTGAGTGATGTGCCTTCAGTAGAGACATGCCTCTTTGAATGAAAGCTCTTACCACAGGACTATCATGTAAACAGGCTTGGAAGTCAAGGCCAACAAAATCCCTTGTGTCTCCATACCATCCGTTTAGAAGGCAAAGCCGGATCTCATGTATCTGTGGTCAGACGAGACCGCCGCCACTTCCTCGTATTGCGAGTGCTGCTTCAAAACCACGCCAGTGTGTAGTCTGTTTCCCTAAGCTTTTCTTTTTTTTTTTTTTTTTTTAAAAGTGTTGGAATTCAAGAAACCATGTGCCGTGCTTCTGAAGTTCGGAACTTCCAAACATTTCACTGTTTATCAGTGAAATCAGCAAAATAAATGGCCCACAATTAAATCACTCTCATCTGGGAAAGAATATTTATAATGTCATACAAGAGTAAGAGCTCTGTGTTGTGCTAAGTGTTTTTGTGATCCAATTTTTCATGGCAGTGATAAGTTTAAGCTCATTGGGACCAGACTGGAATGAGGCTGTCTGCCTTCTATTGAATACCTCTCATTTAATACCAAGTTTAGGTCAAAATGTCATTACAAAAATTTAACTGCTTTAATAGATTTTCATCCCTTAAAAACTAAACAACAGCCACATAATGGAAGATGCCTAAGACCACGATTTACACAAATCAAATCATACCTTTTATACGATGTCAACTTCCACTAAATGTTTTGTAATTGGCATGTTAACTTGTTGACAAAATCTGTTCACAGAGTAATGTAAACATCTTCTAAAGAAGTTAAAACCATGTTTATGGTAATTTCCTCTGTGTAAATAGGACTGCTTGCTAACAAATTTGAAACTTTACCATCAGTATTCCTGCAGCTGGTAGCAATAGTAATAACAGACCATCTGGGTTAGTTTTCAGACCTCACTGCTCATGGAAAATACATGTTTACATACAAAATATACATACTTCATGCTGTGATTTATAAATGTAAAACATTGTGACACAAATGTAAACTTTTACAACACTTTGGCATTAGGGTATTGGCTACACTAATTTGGTGGGAATATATCAATTTGATGGCTTTTTCTTTTTAATAGTGTTCCGATTTGTGGGTCACAATAGTTATTTTTATCTCTTAAAAATAAAAATAACTACTTTTCTTGACCAGGCAGTGGAAATTTGCAGAGGAATGGCAATGACATAAAATGTTTCGTTTGGGCATCAGCGCTGAAGAAAATGGTGGCCCAAGGCATTGAAGTTTGAATGTGAGTTCATAAAGTGAAAACTTGCATGGCAATTTACCTATATAAACAAAGATTACTCTATAACCTTATAAATCAGCAACTAGCCTCTTATTTTAAAGCACTTTTTTGGAGATCCGTCTGCCTGTTATTCAACACAGAGGTGAATGCCAATTTATGACCAAAAAAAAAAGTTCCATTTCATCCCATCCTTTTCTTTGTTGCTAATCAGCAGGCTCAGTCATTAATCATGATACCAAAAAATGTGTTTTCTTATTTCTGATTCAAAATATGGCAATCTTTGTGGTTTTTGCTGATCACAACATACGTCTACTCCAAGCAATGAATCATGGGGTTTGAATTCAAAATCAATTTCAGTACAAAATATATTTGAGCAACAAGTGCATGAAAAAACAGAATACTTTGACTTTATCAAAACAAGATTGATCTGGAATAAAGGCTTTTCTTATGGCTTGACAATAAATTTTTTGTTGTTTAAATTGCTCTTTTAATGTGGTTGTTAAAAATGAAAAGCAATTAAGACCAGCTTAAAGTAAGACATGTTAGTGGCATTACATAATAAAATAATTAAAATGACATTAAGCAGTTTTATGTCAAAAGAAGTTATTGGCTCGTATTGATTTCCTACTTCACTCAATGGAAGAAGGAAAGAGGAGTGAAGAAAAACAATGAGCAGTAAAAAAAAAGAAAAATGAGGAAAGTTCTGCAGATGGCAACTGCAATGAGTCATAACATAACCGACAGTTATTTTAACAAATCATTCAATATGCTAATTAGAGGGTCCACAAAAACTTAAAAGTAAAAAATATGTACTGTATATTTTCTGAGCTTATTTCAATTTTATTGCACATGTTATGCTACACAGACTCATTCAGTGCATACAACAGATGGAAAAATGAGGTTAATCTTACTGATATTCAAAGCTAATTACTTACTTACATCCAATGACAAATTAAGTTAACAGTAGAAATAGATGTAGATCATTTCAGAAGTTGGTATACTGCATCAAATGTACAGTAATACACCTAGTTACTTTGGCATGCTCCAGTTTAGTTGCAAATCATAACTAGGTCAAATCTTTATCTCATGACACACATAACCTGTACCTCTCTCGCATTTTCTTTCACAAAAACAAACAAACAAAAAAACCAGAAAATAAAAATTTAAAATGTTAGAACATAAAAGTTCAGAGTTTAAAAAACGAACAAAGGATATATAATGTTAACATATGAGCTTGTAATGCAAACTAGGTAAATTAATCTTAAAGATAAATGTGTAATTTCTCTCTTTTCATAGAATGTCCAAAGTTTTACTAGTGTTCAACTATATATTGATTTTTTTTTTCAAATAACATTTTCCCTTATTTCTGTAAAATAAGTCATACTGACACATGCATAAGAAAGAGACAGAGACTCTTTTTCAAAAAGTGAAACATATAACCTGAGAAACATAAAATTGAATTGTTACAATACATTATCTAGAACAAATGCATCACTGGGAAGAGAGAAATTAACTGTATCCTTCCAAATCATGAAAAAAAAAAGAGATTACAAGGCTCGATGTGATGTTTTTAAAATGCTAAACACTGATTTGGCAAACTGAAGCTCATACTTTAAAAGAAAATACATTTTAAACAGCTAAATAAATAAAGCTTAAAAACAATATTTTCTGTTAAAGAAGTATTGCAGACTTTGGAAGGTATGTGTTGCCTAATTGCATTGAAGAACCAAAGTTCTATTTTCACAGCAAGTAATATTTGAACTAGGCTTGTGGGAACACCTCAGGACTGCCCTACAAATTAGAGATCCACCCAGTTACATCTTTAAGTAGAACTAAATCTTAAGAACTATCAAGACCATGTGTCAGTTTTTAATGCTTTCTTCGAGCAGAAGGCCATCTAAGGCACATCATGAAGCGACATGCTTTTTTTTCTTCAACAGTCTTTCCTCTACAGCAGTCTTTTCATGCGACATGTGTGCTTCCCAATGTGCATGGTGGCTCGGTCTGTTGAGCTCGTCAGGACGTCCAGGACCTCATCCTGGCGTTCCAGCTCCGTCTCTGCCTCCAGTGCAAGGTTCTTTAGCTGCATCAGCATCTGCTTACAAACATAACACCGGACAGGAGGATATATTCAGTTGGGTTAATATTTTCACATGTCAGCCTCCTGAGAGCACAGGTAACCATGTAACAACATACTGGGATGACTATTTCAAAGTCACTAACCAATAGAGCAGTCTTAAGGTGTTTTAGAGTCAGGGGCACCATATAGGGGGAGAAAGTTATGACAATTCCAAGGGCCCCTGACCGACAGGAGGCCTTCCACAAAATATATTTTTTGTTTTTTTTTTCTTCATAGAAATAGAAAAAAAAATTGGGGCCCTGTCATTTACAAAATTAATTACGTCGTGTTCTTTAAACTGTTTTTATTAGTAAAAAATAAATGTTCAGCAGCAGTCAGTAGGAGACAAGAACGCCTATGGCTGTTACTATGCTGCCAAGAAAAGTAATAAAGTCAGGATTTCGAAAGGAGAGAGAGAAAAAAGACAAGAGTGTCAATTTGTAACCCAGTTTTTCTCCAACACAGGTGAGTAGAATATCAACAAGTTAGGTTGATATCCTCAACCTAACTGGTTGAGAATATTAACCAGTTAGGTTAGTTGGCTTAGCTACAGACTGCCTCCACTTCACTAGCATATAAAGAAGGAAGGGAAAAAAAATCTACCAACATATTCATATATTTAAGTTGTACCTGCATCTTTTACCACACTTAACAGATGAATCAGTCAGCAGAAGCTCTAACCCCCATATCAGAATATCCCTCTGCCCTGTCCCAGTGAAAAAGGTGAGCAACACTCTGTTCAGTGACAAGCTAGGTAGCATCATTCTAGGGTTTCTATGTAGATTTTTTTCTGTCTCACGGCTCTTTTTACACTTATACAAAAAAACAATATTTCTATATTGTTTTGTAAAACAATATAAAACTTGGGGGGCTAGGGGCCCAAGTTTCCTGGCAGTGCCCCTGTTTAGAGTAAAAGACCCATTAAGATTAAACCCATTTTCACAAAGTTGACCTGGCAAAGAAAGCAGCAAATGTCATAGTAGACTAGACAGACAAAATCCAAACAAGCATCGCAAATACAAAGCACAAGTTATGTGACAAACAAAAAACAGTTACTGTTATAGAAACAATTTATAATTTAGCAACAGTATCTATTTTAGATTTAACATACAATTTAAAGGATTTCCCTTGCTGGTTTGTTTAGATGGAGCAGAGGGCTTTCACTCAAGCACATTTTGACAATTTTAGTTCATATTTGTATGTAGAGGGGACAGATAAAGTGAAAGCTTTACCTATTTCAGTTTGGACATAAGGAGCAAAGAGATACAAAATGCCATTTGAGGCAAAACGGCTTACAGTTCTCCAGAGGAAAGTGCATAAATAAGTAGAAACCAAGGTAAAAATAATGTTATAAACTAGTCTTCCAGTGTGAATATTGCCTTACACCAGGGGTGTCCAAAGTCGGTCCTCGGGCATGCTGGCATCCTGCATGCTTTAGTTCTCTCCCTGGTGGTAGTAACAACCTTTTTAGCATGCCAGTGTACTTCTTAGGCCTTCTCACAAGCTATCATTGGATCCAGGTGCGTTAAACCAGGGAGAGAACTAAAACATGCAGGATGCCGGCCCTCGAGGACCGACTTTGGGCACCCCTGTTTTACACCCATATGGGTTATAACCACATCCCCAAGCATTTGACAACTAACAGAGCACTGTTTTACCAAACATCCAAAGACTACGGCACAATGGCACCCCTGCTAATCACAGACATGCCTGTCCACCTAGACTGACTATTATTTAATAAAAACCCCCAGAAGGCCCAGGGTAAGGACAAGCAGCAGATATGGACTCAGGTGGAAGAATCTCACATTCTAGAAGGTCAAGCTCTGCCTACATTTTTTACCTAAACCCTTTATATTAAGCCGGAGATAGAGTTGATTTGAATCACAGCATATGCCTTGGCCAATCTGACTGCGTTTCGGCTATTTTTAAAAAAGGAATGGGCAAAAACTGCAGTCACTAGACCCCGAAACAATTTCTTTCTGTTTCACATTGTACATGTGTTTCGTGTTGGTCTATGAAACTCCAATAAAATCATTCGAAATTTGTGGTCAGTAAGGGAAAAACCTTTGAAAAACTTGTATGGGTATGAATACTTTTTTATAGGTATAACATTTTCGTCTGGGTGTTAAAATGTCTGCAAATACATTGGGCATCAGTCTTAATTTAAAGCGCTATCGTATTTTTCTTTTGCTCTCAAGGAATATGTTTTGATGTTTAATGTCTGTGGATCTAAGGATATAAAGGGTATTCAGCTACCACAACTTGCCAATTCAGCAAGAAAGAAGTGCTATCTTCTCTCAGGAGAGCGTTGTTTATGCACTACTATCTGTGAGTTTAGGGAAAATTGTGACTACATGTCCACGGTCTAAAAACCATGTTTGTGATGATTAATGGGAGGACAGTTCAAATATACTGCCACGCAAAACCCAATAAACACTCACTTCAAACTCTACCAAACACGTGTCTAAACTTGTATTATTTTATACACACTCACACAAACCATGCTCGTGTAGCAGCTGACATGATGTCAGGTTTCACCAGCTGCTGTCTGTGGACATTTCACATGGGCATGAAAACAGCCACAGGCAACGGATTAGAAAGCAGATAATGTCAATACACTCCAAGAAACATGTGCATTCACTCACTCAGGTCTGTGACTTCACACTCTAAACTAAAATGACATGACGGCATCATACCTTGCAGTATTTTCAGTAATTGCTTACATAATAGCAAGATTATAAATCATGAAAAAACCTCCAAAATTCAACATTTAGGCTACAGCTCACAGAATAATATGAGCGAAAATTACAAAAACAGTACAGTGCATTATTGAGGTGGTTTAGACATGAAAAACAGAAAAACGAATAAGAACTTCAACACATCACAGGTCTGCATGGCACAAAAGATTTTTGTGTCTCAAATAGTAAATAGTTTTTATGGTTCATCACATTTATTTCTTAGCAAATGTTCAACATTCAGACATGGTTCAAATTCAAAAGTTCCGTTTTGTACTGATCTACGACAGGATTGCTAGTTTACTGACTTTTTGCAGATGAAGTGCAGAAGTAGTAAGGGAAAAAGTGAAGAGAGTGGTGTTGTCCTTGCAAAAGCAACATTTAAACAAATCCAACCTATTCTGATTTAAGTTTTAGCATATCAGAGAGGCAACAATATTTATCTTCTTCCAGTCTAGTGTTAAACCAAATAGATATTATTTATTCTTAATTATACATTTACTAATGCCTTGTAATTCCACTTTTATGCCTTTTCTTGTTCGCATTGTGTTTTCCTTTCAGCCTGGTAAATATGGATTAATGATCTAAGCCATTGTATGAACTCTGGCTATAAACTCAGGGTCATTATTCTAGTCACGGCAGTGGACGGCGATGCAGTATAGGTATCTGCACTTAAATCAGGCCTCAGAACAGCAAATCTAAGTACACTGTCTAAGACAGTGTATCTAAGTCTAGATTGTCATCTTGAATTATGTTAGGAGCGTGGTGTGTGCACTAGTATTGCATAGACTCCTAGAACTGGCAGCCTGTGAACCCTTATCAGCAGAGGACAATAAAACATTTGAAAGCACAATGGCCAAGCTCAGCTTTATGGCCGGCCCAGTGCTGGTAATGCTTTCAAACGTTTATTTAAGACATAGCTTTTACGCCAAAGCAGCAGCGAAGCTCTGTGTAATATTTAACTAAATTTATAGTGAAGGGTTATAACAGTGAATCACAGGAATAGGTGAATAGTCATGAAGTGTGTTCAAAGAATACTGTAGCACCATCAGGAACTTTTGTTGACTTGTCAAACCTAAGACTTTGAGAAATGGGTGGCCTAGGGAGCTTTGGGGTCTTCAGCTTTCTGGCTGGTCTGGAATCACACAAGCTATTATATGACTTTGGACTGAGTAGTAGAGTCTTTAACTGAGCTGCCTTTTTATTAGGTACACTTTTCTAGTACATTGTTGATTCCCCCTTTGCACTCAGGACTGCCTTACGTTTTCATGGGATATAATCAACAAGGTGTCAGAAACATTTCTCAGAGATTGTGATTTCTATTGACATGATAGCACCCTCCAGTCGCTGCAGATTTATTGACTGCACATCCATGATGCTAGTATGCTATTCCACAGCATCCCAAAGTTGTTCTATATTACAGAATTGAGATCTGGTAAACAAGGAGACCATTAGAGTAGAGTAAAACTCACTGACTCTTTTGAGATAATCTGATACTTGGTATGCTGCTATAAGTAGCCATTAGAAGATACACTGTGGTCATAATGGAACGGAAATGGCTAGCAACAACACTATAAGTAAACTGTGGAGTTTTTTTTTTTTTTTTTTTAAATCCTCAGTTGGTAGTAATGGCAGAAAGCTTGACAATTGAAATTTCCTACTCCAGCACATCACCAGGATCAGCCTAAACTATAAATAAAAGACAGGACGGAATCAATGCTTTCATGCTTAAACTGAATCCTGTCTCTACCATCTCAAGGTCACAGCTGAAATTAAGACTCATTAGATCAGGCAATATTATTGTCTAAGTTTGGTGTGAGCTGTAGTCCATGTTTGCAATTTTTAGATGACAAGAGTGGCACCTAATCCATTCTCCTGCCAATATACCCCATCACCTTCAAGGCTGGACACGTTGTGTTCAGAGATGGTGTTCTACACAACTTTGTCCAAACTGCTGTTGTCTTTCTATCATCTCAAACTAATCTGCCCAGTCTTCTCGGCTACCATCAAGGCCTTTTTTGCTAACACACCTGGCCCTCCTTGAATACTTTGTTTTTATTTTAGACAGTTTTCTATAAATCTCAGAGATGAATGTGCAGATCAACTGTTTCTGAAATACTCAGTACAGTTCATCTGGCCCCAACATCAGTGCCATGTTAAAAGTGTCTTTGACCTCCTTTCTTCCACATTCTATTGCTTCCTTTAAACTTCCCTGTATGTAGATACCTGGATGCAATAGATGGTTGCCACATAATTAACTGACTTCAAGCAACTGAACAAGTGTACCCAAAACAGTGGCCAGTGAGTGTATGCAGTAGGAAAATCTTTCAGTCATTCATTTATTTTAGTCTTACATGGTTCAAACATATGGAACAAAGCAAAAATGGGTTACTGTAAGTTTTACATATAATTTCAAGATCTCAGCAACCTCAAGCAGTGAGTCACAAACATAAGAAAAAATGTCAGCGTAATGCGCCTGAATTTGCGTCACTGTTTAGTTCTTGCCACCACAGACCATGTCTGTAACAGCTCTCAGCGCTGTGAGGTACTGAATGGAAAAGGCACTGACCAAATAACTGACCGTACTCCTTTTCCTCTCTTAAACCCAGGATGGACTTTTGGTTTGTGGGCTCACCAAATAACATTTAAATACATGGGATAAAAAATAAAAATCATAGCAGAAAATTGTGGCTTGGAATGGAAACATGAAAATACATGTTGCTGTAACTGTAAGATTATTTACAATAACAGCAAATGTCATTTTGAGACATTATGCAGACTACATGTGGGCTTTTTCAGCTCAGCCACCTGTCTTGTTTATACAAATTCCCTGTTTAAGACCTCCATAGTGCAGCTATATTATTTTTTATACGGGGAATGGAAATCCAGCTTTCTCACCTGCTTGAGTTCCTGGGCCTCAGCCTGACTGACAGACGGCTGGAGGGCTTGCACTTGCAGCTGGGACAGCTCTCCTGCCGGGACCTCCACTGGGAGCTCTGTGTCTTGGCACTTCTGCATCAAACCTGCTTCCATTGGGTGGAGGTGGTGAAAAAGTGCAGAGTGAATACAATATGTTGTTTATAAGAAAACCAGACAGCAAACTCTGAGTGCAGCAACTGAGGCAATCAGGGTGAATTGACTCATCCGAATATATTTTTGTCACAAAGAAACACCAATAACTGTGGTGAAATGTTTTTCAATGTGGATGCACTTCGAATGCGTCAAGCTGAGAACATAGATCATTACTGCCACTCAGTGGTCAAATATATATCCAGCAAGGCAAGAGAATAAAAAACATTTGATTTACCTTCGTTCCAGATCGTCCCTTCTTTGTCAGGAGATGAAAGCGGAGTTGCTTTGAAGGCTACATATTCACTTGTAAACTCCATCTTCTTTTTGTACTGCATCTCTAACACAGACATGGCCTCTGGCATCTTGGCTGACAGGAACCTGTAACATATATCTGGTTTCCCTATGAACCGCTGCCTGACTGTGATCTCGTAGGGGCTGTGCACCCTAATTTCGTCGATTTCGTTGCGTTCAAATCGGTGGAGGAGGTGGCAGTTGGTGTCTCGCACCTCCAGCGAGGACACTAGCACCAGCAAACAACCAGGTTTCAAGTCCGAGTCTCCGCCTTTGGACACCACTGCGGGGATACTCGCGATTATTTTGCTTCTGCTGGACACTTTGCCCGCGGAGATGGCAGCTGCAGCCTTGGAGGCGTCCTCAGCCTTGGCCTCCTGCTGAGTCTTCCAGGGGGGTTTGCCAAAAGGCCACCAGGATGGAGACTCAAGTTCTGAAAGAAGCCTGAAGAGACACAGATAGCATAAAGTGCCATGTAAAAGTACCTGTACTTTTTTTGTGCTCTCTTATGTTATAGTCACAAACTTAAATATGTTTTATTGAGATCTGATACAACTACCGGTGATCAACTCAAAACAATGTATAACTGTGAAGTTAAAGGGGGAAAATGTGTTTTCTATTAATAAACATTTTTACAAATAAAAATCTTACAAGAAGTTGATTTCTTTTCAGCCCCCTTTACTCTGACACCCTAAATGCAATCCAGCCTGACCAATTGCCTTCAGAAGCCCCCAAGTTTGAAAACAAGAACCAGACATTAGAGAGCAAACAACATTATGAAGACCAAACAACTCGTCGGATGAGTCTGAGTGGTTACACTGTTCACTCCATCATTCAAAAATTCTAAGAGAAAGGGCAACTGCAAACTAAGGATAAACTGAGATGAAAATGTGGGCTGTTATTGATATCCAACATTAATACTGGTGATATGGGCAATAATGAATATTATATATTACATTTCCCTACAATTTTGACACCATGTAAAACCGTCCATACCATCCATATTGTTTCTCTGCTTAAGTTCAATAAACCATAATAACAATGGATGCAAAATATTAGGCATAACCATCACCTGTTAACCCTATAACGCCAAACGTATCATATTTGATACATAAGTTTCTGTGGTCTCTATTTTTTATACAGTGATCAAAATGTACCCAAAAGCCTATTGTATACAATTTGAGACTTGTATTCTGCCATCTACTGGATTATCATTGCACTGCAGGCAGAGAAACGGCGTTTTTTTCTCTTTTCAAAATGTCGTCTCGC
>CAEFZX010020094.1:0-20904 GCA_903066825.1 Alfaro cultratus | reverse complement strand
GAAGGAAGGAAGGAAGGAAGGAAGGAAGGAAGGAAGGAAGGAAGGAAGGAAGGAAGGAAGGAAGGAAGGAAGGACTAGAGTCTTATTTCAGACTGGGATCATCGTGAAGTCAAAGCCCAGACGTTTTCCAGGCTGGTATGAAGTTTCCTGTTAATGTGAAGCAGCAAATCTATCTCCATCAAATTACTTCCAGTAAAGTGAACAATCACATAAGAGCATTTTCCATGCAGCGTTCTAAATTAGCTTAGCAGCTAACAGATGCTGGAGGAGCTTCACTCATTTAGGCGCCTCCTTTGCACACACTCACCAAATCTGAAGACTGCAAAAATTAAAACTCACTAAAGAAAGTCTCCAGCCGAGAGAGAATCATTAAAAGTGAGGCACAAAAACAGAAATCTGTGCAGCTGTGTGAGCTGCATGCTGCATAATTTTGCTTCCCAACATTATCTCTAAATTATGCCATCTTTCAGGATCCGCTGTAAATAGGAGGATGAGATCTGTTTTAAAATGGATGTGAGCGGCCTTTTGAGGATCGATTGTTCTTGCCTTAAATGACAAAAACCAATCTAATTATCCACCCAGAGATCCATTTGAGGTGAAGCTGGAAACAAATGTTCTTCTGTGATAAAGCAGAGAACATGCAGAAGGTGCTAAATGGCTCTTTTTCAACCCTCGCACTGTTAATTTGTTTCTAATGAACAAATCAATTAACGTGACATCACTGTGCAACAAAAAGGTGCTGCTCGCTTTTTGGGTTTTTCTACTTGGAGGAAGATTATCCTCCAAGCAGTTTGTACAAGCCAGAGTGGGTCTCCATGACTGTTGGCTGCCTGGATTAAACATGTCTATACTAGATAAACTACAGAATGAAATAACAGAAAAAGTAAACTACACAAGTGCTGCTAAATCGTCAATATTGTGGTTTTAAAAGGATAAAATCCACAAGAGAGCCAGCTGATACAGAAAGCAGAATTATTTTCATTGGCAACACATTTAATCATAATCTACAATATTAAACAAAAATAAATGTTTTATTGTATTTCAGTGAATTGTCCTGTTTTAATTCAGAAGTCTGTAACTCATGTCCACATTTAACTTATCTAACAGCCAATATCTATATTATACCGCACAGCAAACAATGCCTTCAAAACTATTTATTCACTTCTCCACATTGAGCTACAAACCTCAAAGTATTTATTAGGGTTTTATGTAACCACATAAAGTAGTTCCGTGTAAAATTTAAGGAAAATTATTATATTTCACTTTACAAATCTGACTTCCATTAGAAAAGTGGTAAAAAAGAGAGGAATGTTTAAAGAAACCCATAAAAGTTTATTTTAATTTCTGTAATAAAAGAAACACTAAATATAATAAAAAGTTGCTTTGGTCAGATGAGACCAAAATGAAACTTTTAACTGAAAATAGAGGAAAGCTGGCGCTGCACATAATGCAGCAGTGAAACATGACGGTGTCCCCGTCATGATGCGGGAAGGTTTTCCTCAGAAAGGACAGGAAAACTGATTAGAGTTAAAGAGATGGTTTGAGCTACATAGAGGCTGATCCTGGAGGTGGAGCTGATTCAGCAAAGTTAAATCAAACTGTTAAATCAAACTCAGAAATAAGGATTCAGGTGAGATATCACACGGTGAGCAGCAACACAAAGACATACGGATTCAGTCTAATCCTCCTTTAACTGAACAAGGAAGAAAGTAAGAGAGAAAGAAAGCTTCTGCTGCTGATTCTGTTTTTTTTACCTGCTGGCTTTGATACGTATCCAGCGGTTGGTGTCGACACGCACCGATGAGCTCAGCACCACGGCCTTGGAGCCCAGGTCGTAGGTCATTTGGACCCGGCCATCCACGATGGCCAGCGCGATGTAGTCGGAGCGCTCCACGCCCTTCCCGCTCCACAGCAGCAGACCCTGCGTGGCCTCGGTCCGCACGGTCAGCTCAAACTTGTTGACCAGCAGAGCCTTTTCACTGTGAGGACACAGACAGCGGATCAGAACCAGAACCAGACCCAGCATGTCTTCAGGTAAACTTCTGAAGTTTATCTGGACTCAGTTACTAGCAGCCGCATGAAGATGATTAAAATACCTGAGAATAAATTCATCTTCATTTGCAGCAGCACAACCTTGCAATGATTTCATCTGTTTGGTTTGTTAGAAAAATCCAACCTTCAGTTTGATTAACCTTTAGTTTGATTGATTATTTTTATTTAAATGTGAAGGTGCATATTAATGGATGTACAACTTTGTAGTAAATATACCAGATTTAGCAAAATGCTCATTTCCATCCATCGTCCCATAAAACAAAACACAAGAAAAACATTCATACAATTTCATAAATAAAAATAAGAAATACCATAAAAATAAAAACCACAAATAGAGTCAGAAAAACTCAGATGACATCACTTTGCCACACCAGCAGTCAATATGAAGTCATTTTTCACACATTCATTCATCCAGCTGGAGTTTTCATGACCTGATGAAAACTCATGAGTTTCCAATAACAGAAGATTTAAGAAAACCTGTTTATGTTTGTCATGGTAGGACAGAAGAGACGTTTTTTGGAAACAACTCATTGATATGTGGCTAGTTTCTGATGGTTGCTATGGAAACGAGACAAAAAGATGCTGCTCTTTCTGCAGTTCTTCAGCAGCAAGCTTTGAAGGGGATTTTTTCTAGTCTCTGTGATGAATATATTTATGTTCCATACTTGTCTCCTGTGGGAACAGATTATAATGGTTTACTAAGTTTGAGATTATATGGGTATTAATAATCTTTGATTTTAACATCAATTACTTCTCGTCTTACTGAATAAATGCTTTTAAATTAAAGGCTGGATTTTAAACTAAATCAGTGGGAGGTAATGCTGCTGCAGTAAAATATGTACTTGGAGGTAAGTACACATCACAACCAGGAATGCTCATAAATCAGCATTTTTTTATACATGATTTTAATGTATTTGTTGCTAAAATACCTGAAATTTGGGCTGTGAGCCAAATTCTAACAGCATTCGGGTCGTTTTAAGGAAACTCAGACGGAGCTCTGAAGTAGCGGGTTCTGTTTCCCTGTTAGACTTAGCAACATTACTGAGGCTAAGCAAGGCAGCCATTAGATCTCCTGCCTCTTCAACTGCTGCAGCATTGGGGGGAGGAGGGTATGAGCTGATTCCTCTATCCTTAAGAGGCTTCCACCACCTCAGCTGAGCAGAGGAAACCGAAGCGCCTGGAAGCAGCCACCGCTGCATACAGAAACACTTAGAGGGAAAACACAGCCAACGCAATCCTAATGTAAACAGGCCGATTCTCTGCAACTGTTTGCTCGTCTGGAACGGATTCTGCTACTTTCAAATGGAGTCTATATAGAAAGACAAAGACAGGGTGAGGAGGATGCACACAGCAACCGAGGATGGGTAAAAAAACAGAGATTACACAAGACACATGAGGAAAGAAAACAGCTGGCACACAGAACAGGAAACTAATGAAACGGGAAGGGAGGGGCACGCTCCTGAATCAGGATACTTCACTATGAAACCAGCAAAAATCTAAAACTTTTACAGGCCAGTTCACCTCAGCAGATATTGGCAAAAAAATAAATAAATCAAGAAATCCATTTTTCCCCTTTACTTGGAAACCAATACACCCCTTATATCTATCTAAAGCCGCTGAGGTAAACAGATTTAAGAGCATCACATTTTCTTTTTTTTTTTTCTTCAAGGGGAGAAAAATAAACGTGAACAAACAAAAATGAAGTCTGGGTGAACCCAACTCCTGGCAAGCCCTCAAAGAGTTTACAAGGCCCAGTAAATCTTGCCGCAGAAGCTTGTCAGTGATAAGGTCAAGGATATTAAAGGTGCAGGACGTATGATGAATAAAACAAGGCTGGCACTCAGCGCTCTGAATCCCACTGCACTGATTCCTGCTGCGATGCTGCTGCTTTCTGGGCATCATCTGCTGCTCACAGGTCCTCAGAGGGCACCCACACTCTACCACTAGGTGGCAGGAGTGGTCAGAGGGAAACAAGCCACTGAGAAGCTGAACTGGTAAGTTTTGTGCCACACTGGTACAGTTAGGAGTTACACTTAGAAAAGGAACACATCAGATGCTGATTTGGTCTTTTAGTACAGATTTAAACCGTTTTTCCCCAGGATGATAATGCATCACATAACTTCAATAAATTTAAATGTATTGTGGGTTTTGCAGAGAAACCAGACATTTACAGGTATTTTCAAACTTTTGGCACCAATCTATCTGACATGTTACCAGGATTTTCCAATCTGAGATGGTGGAGTTTGTTTCATTTTTATTTTATTGCACTGAGCCTGGCAGGACCAGAGGTGATGGAGCGGCAGCTGATCAGCATCAGGCCTCTGTTATTGATCACATCATTCACACATGATATGATCAATAACAGCTAACTACAGAAAATGCTGACTTGAATTATTTTCACTATTTCTGGCACCCTTGCTAGCATGGCGCCCCTATGTGTCGCATGTAGTGCATACCTACTTTTCTGCACCACTGGTTACCATAGAAATATATGCTAATTCAGGATGCACAATATATCGGCATTAACATCTTTATTGGCCAATTTCATAAAACTATTTAAAATATCAGTCTAGTAAATAAATCTGGGGCGATTTATAGATTTAAATCTGGGTTTCTCTGCTCTGCTGGGTTAGTCTGTCCTACGTTCTTAAAATTCAAACTTATGCAGCCAATTATTATTTTTAAAATGTATTGGTGTTACATGTTGTATAGTCAGTGCCCTGATTCAAATGTGTTGATGAAAGTCCAAAGTTAATCAGACATTCCTGCCCATGAAGCAGTAGATATATGGATATGCATGTCAGGAGAAGCTGTTCGACATGTTAGCATATAAAAATGATCATTTTGTGACATTTTAAATAGAACGGGAGGCTTCAGGCCTGTCAAAGGTCAAGGAGGGGTTGTCTGGAGAGGAGCTGAGGGATGAAACAAAGGTGGCATACAAGTAAAGAGGGCAAAGTTGAAAAGCTTTAAGAGACTCACCTCTGGTCGGACGGGTTCTCCAGAGATTCGGGACTTAAGGGAGCAGGGAGAAAGTCATGCAGAGGAAGCGCAAACAGGGACAAGGAAACAAGGAGGAGGGAGGGAGGAAGGAAGGGAGAACACTGTGAGCCCAGCGCCTCACAGAGGTCTCCCTTAGAGACCCAGAGCTGCAAAAAGCTAATCTGCTGCCCTCCTCCATCGACCGCATGGAGAGTCCAGAACAACTGCTGTGGGATCACAGGAAGCATCAGCCCCGATAACATGGATGCTCCTCAATAAAACGCAGCAGTCAGGATGGATGCAATGAAAAATATCCTAGCTTTTCAAGCTTTTTCTTAAAGATAAAGTACATTTACCGTCAGCGACTGGCTTTAAAGTCAGCGTCCAATTATCGAGCAGCTCCTTTTTTTATATTTATGGCGCTGTGCACCACAGCGCAGCTGCAATTACCTTCTGCTGAGAGATGAAAGCGCTGCATGAAAAAAAACTGGGCGATTGTCAATGGGGTCAAGCACAGTATCAGATGAGTTATGTGGATTCGTCAACCTTAAAATGAGTCTAGCGAATCGACCGTTCGAAGAAACAGAAACGGCACCTGAAGGTGATAGTTTGACATTTTGGCCTTTTTACTCTCTACTTAAGAGCCGCTGGAAAAAAATAAAAAGGCATTCATTATCTTTGTAAATTGAAATCCTGCTGAATTGATTGGTTTGCCTTGATCCATGCCCAACGTGGTTGCTCTTAGCGACTGTAACATCTATTAAACGTTGACAGTATGGCTCCAAGGACTACTGTCCCTCTAGCTAAGTGAGATTGAGGCCCAGTCTGCCCACTGTGGAGGGCTCTTCACTGGAGCTCTGCTATACACATGCAGATAAATCTGTGATTAACATGTCACAGCCATTCACACTGCCAGCTCTGTAATTATTCAAAATTACAGTTAGAAATCTGGAAAAAAGAAAGTGATACAACACAAACTGTGGTGAGGATTGAGTTTTCAGTCGGCCTGTTTGGAGCCGAGTTCTGCTTCAGCGCCTGGTTGACCTGCTGCCCAACCCACCAGGCAGGTTAAGCAGAGCTTATTTCATTCATTACACTGCTAAGCTAACCATGTAGCTTCTCTTTCTTTAGTTGTTCAGAGGTAAATTAATCATTTCAATGTGCTTTCTAAGAATTATATGTTAAAACTAATTGTGACATGGAAGGCAATAAATATTCAATAAATTAGAGTAAATGTCTGATGGATCTTGTTTGTCAGATTAAAATGACTTTTTAAAATAACCTTTAACACACTTTTCACTAAGTCCACATTTCTGTTTACAGAAATAGTTTTTAAATATTTTTGTAGGCGTGTACATTTAGTATACATCATGTATTGTAAATAATTTTATAGGAATTTTGTTGTGTTGTTTCAATAAATTTCAATTGATGATGTCAAATAAAAAAAAAAACTGACAGTAATATCATAAATTTTATTTTTCCTGTTTTGTCCACTGAATCAATGAATATCAGCAAATAAGGAAACATGATTAAACGCTGTTACAGCGACATAAAGTAATATAAATCACACTTTTTAAGGGAAGTGGTGTGTTGACCATGCCTGTTTAAAAACGGAGGAATGTTTTTCAAGGACCATGTTTGTGGTTGTAAAGTCATAAAGTTAGCTTAAAAAGAGGTAATAAATAGCTTTTTAATCAACATTTTGATCATTATAGTAACAGAACTGCAAATTATAATGACAAAAATTCTTAGTCCATATGGCCTCCAGACATCATTCTGTGTGCAATTATTCTGAAAAATTTACTGATTCCTCCAGTCAAACTTCTGCCTCACGGAGCAGACCCTCCACGCAGCTCCTCCAGACTAGTGGCAGCAGCAATTAGCAAACAGCTGGCGGACCTTGTGTCTTTTCAGCTCATTATAGAAGCTGCTCCTCAGTGAAACGCTGGTAGAAACGGCTGTAAACGGCATAATGAGAAGCATTGCTACCAAAGGCAGACTGATGCAAAGAGCTGGAGCTTCTTAAAGACACAGAGCCCCGATTTCAAGGCGTTAAGTCAAGTTTCGTTTACGGTAAGTCATATTTCATATACAGCATTTTTATAACAACTAACATAGTTACTTTATTGTACTATGAAATGGTTCTATGTGGCTGTAAAGCACACAACACTTCCCCTTTAAATCAAAGAATATTAATAATTAAGAATGGTCCAGTCAAAGCCTGGACTGAGATACTGTGGAAAGGCTTGAACGTTGATGACCACAGAACCTCTCCATCCATTCTGAGTAAACTAGAGGTTGTGTTTTGTATCTTTAATCTTTCTGACTCTGCATGTGTAATGGGTCAGTGAAACCTTTTGGACTGGACTGTTTAACAGGTTTCGTCTGTAATCCACTAAAGTTTTAGGTTCTAACGCAATAAAATCCAGAAGAGTTCAGCCGTTACAAACACTCCAGTCTCCTCCAGCTTTCAAGCGGCCCTCAGTCATTCCCTGCAATTCATTGCGTTTATGAACGCGTTACAACCATGCATAAATTATTGCACAATCATGGTACAGCAATTCATTTTCTCTGGTTAAACACAAAGCTTATCATGCAGACATTCATGCTTCCCTTTGCATTGGAAAAAACAAAAAACTGACTGCAAATGTATTCCAAAATAATCAAATGTGTCAAATTAAATGATGGAAATGGAGTCTGCATGTGAAGATCTATGAAAGCTGAATGTACTTTAATCTTTTTGTTTGGGTTAACTGATTAAAATAAAATGAGTTGTTCTGTTAGTTGGGCTTGATCTGAACACCAGACTGAGTCTACTTACTCTGGGATCTCATTGGTCAGTTGGCTTGAAAGGAGAAGACAGTGAGGGACATTCATATGAGACACAGACAGGAAGTGGACATCAGATCGAGGGACAGGGACAGATGCACATTAAGACGCAGACGTGACTGACAGACTCCTGGTTTTTACACAGCGAAGTGTTTGTGTGAAGAGTAGCAACCGTACACTTCTGCCTCTGTTGCTTCATCACTTCTACACTTTATGCAAACCTGGAGGCAACCAAACAACAGAAACTACATCATCATTTGTGTCTTCAGGTTGTTGTTTTGTTTATGTCTCACAAAGCCGTCTTTCCTTCAGCTGACAAATCTTCAAACTCCTGTTGGATAACAGAAATTGATCCAATCAGGATAATAAGTCGTGCGTTTCTGTTGTCCGGCGGCAGCGACTGTAGAGCGGAGCAGCGAGCCGGCAGCTCGGGGCGAGGCTGTGATTGCTAAGTGTCTGGCTGATTAGAGAAATCCTGTCAAAAGCGAGGCAGGGTCGCCCACAGACACAGAGAGAGCTATTAGCGAGGCTCTTAGTTTCCCTGAAGCCCTACTGCTGATGATCCCATCACACTCACCAGGGGAGGAGATAGATAGACAAGATGGTTATTTGGCTAATAGCTGCTACTGTGGAGATGAAGCTTAAAAAGACGTTCTTTCTCCTCACCTCCTCGTCACGGCGTTGTGGTACTCGATGAAGGTCCGTCCATCGAAGGCGATGGCCTCCGTCTCTCCGGCCGACTTCTCGTGGATAGCTGGCAACAGACAGAGAAAACACTCAACAGGATGAGACCACACCGAATCGATGAAGAGCAAAGGGGTTGGCTGGATTTAATCACCGTGAGAAGGGATGGCGGCTGCACGCACAAAGTTAACGCAGATGATGAAAGAGACGGGTAACCCCGCTTCCTTTCATGAATATTCAGCTGACACTTTTAATCATTTTCACGGCTGATCTATTACTTTGACAGCAACGCAGCGTCACCCACATAAAAGAGACATCATGTATAATACTGATATTATTTGATAGAAAGAACAGAGGTCTGACTGATGGAGATGAGCCAGGATCCAACTGGCCTAATCCAAGTCCTGCTTATTAAAATGTTTCTTCAGGGCTTGGAAATGTTCGTCAGTTGTTCCTACTTTAGACCAACAAACTGCGTTTAGCTTTAGGACAAAGAGAATCTGGGTGAATATCCAAAAGTCAGTTTCAAATGATGAGTTTATATCTGTGATAAACTTATTGCTCCCCTTATAACTGACTGGATTAACCCTGGTGCTTCACTGCAGCAATAACAGTGTTTTCTATCTGTGTGAAGGAGTTTAGACCAATCTATGAAATATGGTTTATTTCAGCCACTTTGGACGTTTTGGAGTGTGAACCCTGGCTTAGGGTTACTCCACTACAGCTGGATCTAAGTCCAGAAAATCTTTATGTAGTTTATGTTTCATCCAGTCAGAGGTAAACTTTCTGGAGTGATGCTGGTTCTGTGAGCTGAAGGTCCAAACTGAGGTCAGGTTGTTCTCCTTCAGTATCATCAGCAGACCATCAGTGCTGGTGGATCACCTGGATGATCCACCAGGTGGACTCACACCTTTCTGACAGGTGTGAGTCAGACCTCTGTAAATCTGTGATGCTTTTGTTGAGCTGTGGTTTAAATCTTTTCATTGTTCAGGCTTTTGGATGGTGTTCTGGATGTTCTGGTTCTGGATTTGTCTTTGATTCTGCAGAAGCAGAATGTAACTTCATCAGACATTGGCACATGGTCTGTAAAAACAAGATGCAGCAGAGGCTGCAAACAAGCATCTTACAAAAATGTTTTGCTTTTAGAGTTTTGCTGCCTACTTCATGCTGTCAGTCTGGAGCAACTGAAATAATTTATTGATTCTGCAGAAGTGGCAGTAATCTGGTCTAGGTAAATAAAACTAAACCATAGACATGTGGCTAATAACAGCTGTTCTATCATTGAACATGGAAGGTTGTTATACTTTCTCATAAGGAAGTAACTGCAGTAAACGTATAAGCATGTGTGCCGTTACAAAGACCGCAGCATGATCTCCATCCAGTCATCTGGATTCCGATCTCAGCTGGTCAGCCGGCTAAGATCAGGTGAGACAGAAATGCAGCACAGGAAGCAGCGACTCACCATTCTGACACGTGTCCCCTGAGAAGCCGCTGGGACAGGAGCAGTCATAGCCATCCAGCTCAGGGTGGCAGCTGCCGCCGTTCTCGCAGGGCTCCTGGAAACACGGGTGGCCATGGAACATGGCCACGTTGCTGGAGTTCAAGGCGTTCTCCTCCCGCAGGATGGGTGTGCTCATCAGCATGATCTGGAGGCACAGGCACAGCTGGAGGTGGGACTGAAACGGTTCAGGTCTGTCTCACTGAGTCATTTAATGAAGCAACCTCACATTTCTGCTCCTATGTTTTAACATCTCACCTCTGAAATACACAACCACTAAAAAGGTCATGGCAATAATATGTTATGATTGTTCTTAATATCCAAGAGGCAAAGTAAGAAACAAAAGTGAGTGGTAAAGAAGTTTATACCACAGGCTTCAAGTTTGTGTCTGCATGACATTATGAACCATTTAACACAAACAAGTCTAAGTCAGGCCCAGAGTCCCAGAACTAAAGTCTGAGTCTAGTCCCAAATGTCCCGTCCAAGTCAAGTCTCGTGTCCCAACCTTAGGTAGACATCAGGTCTACAGTCTCTGTCCTATGCAGTGTCAGACCAAAGTCCTTATGACTGGCAGAAATTTTTTAATGCAATGTATGAAACTGAGCATTAAAACATGCAACAATAAATATGGCGCCTAGTTTTAAATGGACCTAAAATCTGATTGGAGCACAGAACATGTTAGGCGACCTCAACAAACAAACTCGGTTCATACCTGAACAAGGAGAACATTTATTTCCCTTCAGAGTAAATTTAAAAGTTAATACCATGTCTGATTATTCTGTCATAATCTATCACAACTTTTCAAAACATGTTCCACTGCAGACTAGCCCAATTTGAAACAAGTGTTTCATTTAGTTTTGGAGAACAAGGCAGGCTTTTCAGTGAACGAGGCAGGCTTGGAAACTTTGTAAATGTTTTGATGCAGTGGGCGATTTCTAGGACAAATATAGGCAGCCTCTCTGCAGGGGGCGCAGGGTTAGCAGGAGGCTAAGCAGAAGATACAGAAAACATGTTTACAGCTGACAGAGGTGCATTGAACAAGAACTGCAGGCAGCTACATATATGGAGAACTAATATGGCGCACAATGCAAGGTTTGGAACATACATTGCTTCTTAGAAGAAAAGTATATCTGAGCTTAGAACGACATCTGTTAAAATTTAAATACAATGTATTAAATTCTTATCATTCTTTGCATTTCAGCTGGTTCAGTTTCTTGTCTTTTATTGCAGCTCATCTGAACTTAACTCACAGTAAAAATGATAATCTATTTTCCTTCTATTACAACACTTTACAAAATGATTTTGTGTTTCTTTTGAATTGAGAGCGTTCATTTAAAGGCCATTGAGTTTATCTGTTGAAGGATCATTAAATTTAATGACTGAACACATCCTAGGTTCTAAGGCGGGATTACAGTGAAGCTGCAGATACCATGTGTTTCAGACAATGCTTTCAAAGCAACCAATTAAATAGCACATCAAAACTCAAATAAATGCCGTCTTCCACATAATTAACAATTCCCCTGAGGCAAAGCACCACAAATGTCGCATTTTGTTTCCTATTGTCTCAAAACTATCATTGAGGGGAAGTTTGCCAACAAGAACTCCTGACAAGTTCCTGCAAACATTTCCATCCAGCCCTTTGTTTTTTAACAGAGTTATTCTGGGAACCCAGAGATGAGCTGTTTGCTAGAAAGCTGAGAGAAGGAAAAAAAAAACAAAAAAAACAGGAAATTTGTCAGGGAAAGATCAGAGAGCAACAAAATCGAAGGACTTCAAAATATTCTGAAATTAGCACTAACTAATCCTAATGAGCAGAGCCTCTTCTTGCCGTTTTGCTTATGATGGCAAAACGGCTAAAATCAGACCGCTGTGGTCTGACAGCTGAAACCTTCTGGTCTGACTCCACCGTGGTTCACTATCAGCCTCAGGAATCACTTCAGTTCACTGCATTTCACTGCAGTTCACAGGAGTCACAGGGTGCATTGAGCAGCAGATCGTAAAACCTTTCTTATTTTACCTTCTGGATGGTTCCCTTGAATCCCTCCGTAAGAGCAGCAACTCTTGCTAGTTTGCTGTAATCGGGAGCGCCGCCGACCAACAGCGACTCTTTCAGGTTGAGATCTGTGTGCTTATTCTGTTGAAAGCAGACGGGACACAACAAAGGTTTCAGAAGGTGAGACAGAGCTGACAGAGAAGATTCATTTCCATTTGAATCACTACCATACCCAGTCAGGAGTTTGCTATTTCCAGAAAAAGACTTCAGTGCTGTGATATGTGGTGGAAAACCAGGGCCTGTGACAAGTTTTCACACAACCTGGATTTCTTTTAGAAAAGTTGTCAGATTATAAACACTTCAATGTAATTTACTGGGATTTCATCAGTAACACAGGGTTGCATGTAGTGTGTAGTGAAGGTAAAATGATACATGATTTGGTAAAAAATGGAAAATAATCAACTGTTTGCAGAACTGCTGAAGAGTTCCCACACCACCACCATGTTTAGCAGTGAGGCAACTCAAAATGTTCTGCATGTAAAATGAAAATGTTCAGAGCATCTTCATGACTGATAGCTGGCTCTCCTACCTGAGCTGCATGTCTCTGCAGCTGCTCCAGAGTCACTATGCTCTGACTGTTTCTCTGTTATGCTCACACAGCAGGTCTTGATGCTCAATTCCAATTATTTTTGGAGGTTTTGCGACTGCAGTCAGATCTGATCCATTGGCTAAGTGGCTCAAAGCGACCCGCATGTCCAGAGGAGCGCTGACGTCACACAGCAGCGCTCTGCGTATGGCCGCCGCAGTCTATGGAACCATTTTAAAGTTTATTCTAAAGTTATTGAACATCACAAGCTGAAGAAAGCTGGTGAAGGAGAGCTAACAGCGAAGGCCTTTTGTGGAGCGTCAGTTTAGATGACGCACTGCAGTGACAAAGACAACCTTCATAAGTTCATAATCATAATGTTCAGCCATTGTTTATGTCTGAACTTAACATGTCTGGCTTCAGAATTATGCATGTCTCTCATCAATGATGCAAAGCCGGATAAATTGTGAAATGATTGTTCAGACTTTGAAAACAGTTGGATAGATATCTGATTTAGTAAAACCTACAGAAGTGGAACATATCGGATCTTTTTGGGGTAATAAGATCAGAAGAAGCCACATACGAGTCACATTTCACTACTGAGTGTAACTGTATCATAATTATGAACTATTTTGTGTGGGTCTATCACATAACATCTCTATAAAATGCACAAAAGTTGGTGGCTGCAATGCAAGAGAATTATTGTAGGAGGGTATGTATACTTTTATAAGGCCTCAGTGGCTCCGTAGCCAAGGAGATAAAGATACTGAATCAGCAGGGACTCTGAAGTCACTTTCATGCCTTCCACTTATGCTGAAACACTTCACACCAAATAAGTGACTTTTGAGTGATCAATTATCCTCTATGAGCCAGAAAATGGACAACAAAAGAAAATTAAGAGCAGGCTGCTCTTGTGATACGGATAGGTCTCCGCAGACCTCTCTAATGAATAGCTGATTAGAAGCGCCGACCTTTCCAACAGATGACAGTGAAGTCAAATTAATCGCCATTCATCTGCGTGTCACGGCCATGAAATCTGATTCTCTCAGTCAGAGATTTGGGGCCAGCGATTCAGATTAGACAGAAGGTGATACTGAAGAGCAGGTGCACTTCAAAGATGGGTCATTAATAGTCTTTATGTAATTTGGATGGTGGTAACTGCCAGAAAGTGTAAGATAAGAGTTAATGACGTGGAGATGGGGGAACAGAGGACGATGGAAAAGAACAAATAAACAGGGAAGCTGATGTGGCCTGGGCTTTTATTCAGGCAGCGATTCAGAGTGCAGGAGACAGCGAGTCCTGACTGCGTCCAAACACCTGGAGCTGTATGCAGCAGAGCGGGGAGGGAACCCTGAACCCTGGCTGCAGCAGACGGATTCTCATCCATTTGTTCAGACTTTGCCATAGGTTCCCACCACATGTTGGCCAGACTTGGTCACCTCAGGCAGATTGTCTGACAGAGAGCCGACTCTCCCCCACTCCATCCACACGTATCAGTGTCTTTACTGGAATCTACTGTCATGGAGCAACACAGGACGGAGGAAGGACAATAATGGTTTTAGAAATCTTTCACAACTAAATACGTAAAGTTTTTGATCCATTTGATTTCAGCCCTCTTCCTTAGTATTTGCTAATCTCTAGCAGCTTTCCACACCTACAGGCTGAAATCTAAACCCATTGTGTTTTGAGCTGGTTTCGTCTTTAGAGTCCTGCTGGAAGTTGAACCTCTGCCCAAAGTTGTTTAGTCTTTTCAGCCACTAGCAGCTTTTCTTCCAGAGTTACCTTGCGTTCAGCTCCATCTTCTCATCAACTATGGTAAACTATGTGAGGTACACATGTGACTGTTATCATGTTAACTGATTCTTCTACCTGAGCGAAGGCTCTCTGCTGCTCCTCCAGAATCACCATGGATGTGGTTTGCAGTTCTGTTTCCAGATGATAGATTGAACATGCGAAGGTGATCCAAGCCTGGGATGTTTTATAATCTAATTCAGCTTCAACCAGGTGATCTGCAGGTCTCAGAAAGTCACATTTATGAATTCTTTAAACCTTTTTAATGCAAAAGGTCAAATAAAACTATAGATATAGGGGCTGGTTCTGGGATTCTGCTGTTTTACAGTTAAGAATAGAAAGTATAACATCTTTGAGTCTCGTTTGTGGCTCTTGGCATTCGACATTTTAAGGCCTTTATTAAGGCCTGAATTAAGGTTTAGTGCTTCTCACACTGCAAACAGCCTTAACACACATGGGGCGGAGCTCAGAAGGGTTTTTTTGCACATAGGGCACCGCCAACAGAAGTGAGGCAGCGGCAAAAACGAATGCAGATAATTTTACACTTACCCTGACAAATGCAAAACAGCTAGGTAGCTAGCTAGCAGGGGTTTTTCAGCAGGGGCTAGTAACCAGTAGCCTGACCTGCCTCAAGTCACTGAAGATGTCTGGGAATGACTCAAACTTTTGCCATACAGAAAAGACTCTTGAAGCCCTTCTTCTTCGGGAAGAAGGGCAGCTTGTGTTCACTGTTTTCTAAAAATGGGGGACAATTTACACCCGCTGAACAGGGACAGTGGGATGTGTTTGGTATGGCTCTTTGGGTGATGAAGTGAGTTTGGGTGTGTGTTGTTTGAGTGTGTACTGTTGGGGTGTGTGTTGTTGGGGATTGTGTTCGTGTGTGTGTTTGGGTGTATTGTTGGGGTGTGTGTTTTGGTGTGTGCTGTTGGGGTGTGTGTTCGGGTGTGTGTTGTTCGGGTGTGTTGGTTTCTGCGGGTCAAATCTGGAGCAACATTCTGTCACTACGGCGGATTGTTCCTGCGTCCAACAGAAGCAAGAACAGATGACAACTGAACAGGCGGGTTTGGCTTAGCACCTCGCCGTCCGTATACATCCTCCTTGTTCTCGCCGTTTCCACAGCCATGCAGCGCGCTGTGATCTCCTCCTGCCCACGCCGCACTAATGAAGATGTCTCTTTGTTGCTTTTAAACAATGGCCATCGTGAGGATGACTGCCTCTCTCTTTTTCTCTCTCTCTGCCACCCGCCTTCCCACCCCCGCAGCAGATGGACCGAGGTGAAAGCCAAACAGTGCTCTTCAAGAGCATCTCCTCTCCGCCGCTGTGTGGTATGTACGGCTTCTGAAACAGTAAAGTTTTCACTCAGAAGTGGTAGTTTCAAAGCTGCTGACTTTTCTTTGATTGGATTTTTTTATTAGAGGGATGGGAGGGGTGAGAGGACTGGTGAGCGGCTGAAATGAAACAGGGGGATAAGGTGTGACTGGGACTTGTCTCATTACCTTGCGTGATTTCTGATATCCAGAGAGCACATCATAGAGAAGGAAGAAAATAGAGCGTTATTGGAAGGGGAGACCACTACGTGTTTGTGCTCACAGAGGCATGCAGAGTAGAAAAGCATCCAAATATAGCACAGAAAACCGACATAAAGACAACAACACATGAGGAATGCATACTGCAACAGGGGCGTCCAATGTGTGGCTCAGGGGCCATTTGTGGCCATTTAAATGATTTTGATGAAATCATAATAAACCAAATTTTGCATTTTTAATTTGATGAATTTTGTGGCTACTTTGAACACCACAGCTTTAACAGATACACAAAAAAGCAGCTGTGTAAATAAGAAGCTGTCTAAAGTGGCCATGCATAAGGAAAAGTTGAAAAGAATAATAAAAAAAAAAACTTCATGGATGAATGACTGCAAATAGTGGCTCTTAAGCCCGCCTCATTCACTGACTGCCGCCATTAAATAAGAGGAGTAGATTTAGATTTCTCCTCTCCGTACCTTTTGAAAGTTTGGGTTTCATTACTGCGGCAGCCTGGGCGCTCTTTGATATGATGATTACTCCCAGCAAAGCAGAAATGTGTATGAATCATGTGTGTTTTCTCTGCAGCTCTCAGCCCATGTAGCAGAGAACCCATCCATAGGCTCTCAGCTCATCCCGGGTGTCTCCTGCTTCCATTGCAAGCACACATCTTTGCTTCCCCTTACTCTCTTCTTTTAATAAGATTTTCTGCCCATGTTGCTGGAGTAAAACACGATTACTACGCTGATTTTTAGAGGAGAGATGGAGGAGGAAAAAAACTGAGAATCTTTTAAAGTGTAGAAGACTACAGAGCTGACAGAGAGTGTGCTCATAATCACAATCTGCACCCTTTAATGTAATTGGAAGACTTAGAGACTTATCCAGCAATTAGATCACCTTTATTTAGAGGCTGCTACCTGCTTATTGGTCTAGGCGATGAGCTCAGAAATTTCATTATGCCCCTGTTGCTGCTGATATCTCTCCCTTATCTGCCACCTCTCCCCCAGATGCCACTGCAAAGGCACAATTTGATCAAATTGACTGTAAACCAGCAGTAAAAGCTGCTCTGGGTTTTTCTGTATTACAACAGTTTTATCTGTTGGAGACGAGCGAGCTAAGCAGTCAGAGAGGAAAAGCTCTCAGATCTGAGTCAGCCGACCACTGAGGCCTTTCCTTCCCTCCGACAAACAGAGATACTTTCAGCTGATCAGAAACTCGAACAGATGTTAGTGCTCAACGCGTTGCGCTAACAACAGTACTCTGTGTGAATGAAATGATTAATCATGATGAATCGATTATTAAAATGATCGCCAACTAATTTGGCGATCAATTAGTTGTTAACTTTAGCATAGAGTCTCAGATAAAATACTCAAAGAGGTAATTAAACCAAAACTATAACAAAAATAGATACATTTCACATTAAAGATGAAAAACCAACATGTTTTACCCAGAATCCCTCAGGTGGCTTAGTTTTAGTTTAACCTGGTTCAAGTTGTATTGAAATACTTCCTATTATATATGTGATACAATTATTAATCAGTTAATCCAGAGAATAATCAGTAGATTAGCCATAATCTATGCTGATATTTAATCTAGCAGAAAGCAGTGAGCTTTTCACATGTTCATGTTAGAAAGATTTTTTAATGAGAAATGCATCGTTTGCAACAAATGATCAATTATACACTAAAGGAAAACTGTTATTGCAATATAGGCAAAATTGTTTATTATTTACCAAAGGAATTGGATTATTTGTTTACTTGTATCCTTTATTGTTTTTCTAATATTGTATAGAATCAGCTTAAGGGGTTAAATTAACAATCAGATTTTTTACCTGATTAATCATCAGAATAATCTTTAAAGTAACTGATTACTAGAATCATGGTTAGTTGCATAGTGGATGAATAAAGCTGAAAGTTTGATGTTTTCAGTTCAAATTACATCATAAATGGAACAAACTTTTTAAACTTCCTCAAACACTGAGACATGTTTGCTTTTCATTTGTGCTGCAGTCACTACTGTCTGCTCTGGTCCAGCATTATAGTCCATTTGTTGAGAAACAGACTAAGTTTATGTGACATATCTGGGCATATTAATGTTGCCTTGATGTCACTATGGATTAAGGGAAATCAAACATCTAACTGCCTTGCTGAGAGTGAATGCAGAGAATGAAACATCCAACACCTTTTAAATTCTGCATCCAAGTAGTCCTTTGTAACTAGAATATTGTACATACTGATATATTAACTGCTAGGAAATGGCATTATGCATAAGAGTAGCACTGCAAATTAAAAACAGAAGCAGCAAAAAACCCAAACTGTGGCGTTGATGGATTGAAGCACACAGATGAGTATGCATGGCAGAAGCATGGCTAACCACATGCCCAACGGTCCTGCATGCTGATTGGCTGCTCAGTTAGCTTGCTGTTTCTTACCGGTGACTCTCCTGAAGTTGCTTTCTCGTTCAACCGGATCTCGCCTTTCCGGAGGGAGCGCTCCAGCTTGATGGTGTTCCACACCTTCAGTTGCATCTGGTCCCTACTCCTGAATGACACAAAGACACACACTGGACGTCAGAAAGCAGCCTCCTTATAATCTAAACATTGACGTGCTGCAGATGTTTTTCTGTTGAAGTGACAGGACCTGATAATAGCCGGTCCCTTTCCCAGATCGTAGCGAAACTCTAAGTAGCCATTGCTCAGGCACAGAGAGACAAAGTCTCCCTTTCCATCAGACTTCTGTCCGTTGTAGAAGATCAGACCGTTGGAGTCATTGGCCATGAGAACCAGCATCATGCTGAACTTTTGACTACATATAAGGAACAGACACATCCATGTCAACACACCCTATAGAGATACCAAGATGCTGCAGCCTAAGCAAGGTTAGTTGTGTAATCTTCATTATGAATTCAGCTCAGCCTTAAAGAAGCATGAGCTCCTTCTCTGCCCCAAGCACAGAGCTGTTGGAACTATGAAAACTACACCATGTTCGGTGTTATCTGTAATATTCATCTAACGGCGTGCAGATTTCACACTGAGACAGAGGACTTACCGTAGATCATGCCCGTAGAGATGAAGCCCCTTGAGCTCCAGGTATGAGTCTCCGCTGAACAGAGGCATGTAAACGCCTCTCCGCTCAGCCACTGCAAAACAAATAGATGCAAAGAGTCAAACCTATAACCTGCTCTCCTTTTGTTGGCGGCAGAATTGAAATTCAGGGATAGTCGGCACATCTTTGAGGGAAACCTGTCACATGTGTGCATGTAGCCCCTGGGATTAAGACTTTCTCTCTACAGAGATAAAAAAAAAAAAAGACAAGAAAACAAAAATCCAGAAATACTCGTGCGAGAGCGATTACACAGCATGCCACCGGATGACAAAGAGCTCCGCAGACATGGAGAGTTTAACACACATCTGGGACCTTGGGAAATAATGGAGCTATTGTGTTCTGGCAGGCCTTTTTGCAAATTCATGTCTTTGTGACGTGCCTCCGCCTGGCTGTCTGGACTCATTAAGACAGGCACCGAGCCATCTTCTGACAAGTGGCCTGACATTAAAAATCATTCACGTGTCACCCGAAGGGGGAGGGAGGTGTTTAAAAAAACACGTCATTCAGCGCCACGGCATTTCCTAAACACTCACATAAACACGCAGATACCTTTGCAGCTGGTAAGGCAGCTTTTATTTGTAATTGGCTGGGATTAGCAGAGTTGAGTCAGACTGGAGGAGGAAGACTGAGATGAGAAAGCTAATTAGCTATTGTGCGGAAGACTGCTAATTAAGATGGCACCAACCATGGAAATGAGGGGCAAAAATAGGAACAAACTAAATTCTTTGCTAAACTAAACTCCACTGGGGCGAGAAAATGCCTCACAATTTACGTTCTCAAGCAGTGTGTGTGTATGTATGTGCGTGGGTGTGTGTGTGGTTTTTTCTCCTCTTCACCCATTTGCTCGCCCGATACAAGGATCAATAAGACACAAGAGGTCAGCCAGTGTCAGGAAAACACACATCGGCACCGAGCAGAAGAAAAAGAAGAAGAAAAAAGTTGGATAAGCAGAAGTTTTTCTATGCAACCTTTAGCTAAAATGTCAGATTAATGAGCAAAACGAACCTGTTTCACTGAGGTCAA
Organism: Alfaro cultratus; assembly: GCA_903066825.1. NCBI lineage: Eukaryota > Metazoa > Chordata > Actinopteri > Cyprinodontiformes > Poeciliidae > Alfaro > Alfaro cultratus. The sequence continues at coordinate 842 of CAEFZX010020094.1, read as the reverse complement.
TGTTTATGCTCTGGGGCATCTCTTATTGAGGAAAGGGTTATATCCTTGGTAATTGCAGCAAAGCCATCAAAACCCAATAAACCAAGAGAGGCCGTAACAAAGGAACCAAAGCTCACATTTTTACCTCTTAAAGTCCAATGGTGTATTTTTCTCCTCTTACAAAATGTACACTGACAATAAAAACCCAACTGTCCAATGAAGTATAGATTTCCACTGGTGGATTTCTCTGACATTAGGAACCAACATTGGCAGACAGACCTGATCCATGATGGACGGTGAAGCTGCAGCTTCTGGTGACTATGGACCTTACCACAGGGGCCGTGATTCATTGGCTGATGCCCATTCCACGTCATAGCACGGCTACCATGTGCGTGGCCGCCTCACATACACAAGCAAATGTACATGCATTAGTAAACGCATGCTAATGCAGTCCCAGACTACATTGTGGACTAGCAGACCAGCAGAAAGTTTTCGCATCAACAATCGAAAAAGAAAAGCAGTGTATGTTTTGTTTGAGGTCTAAGGGGAGCAGCTGGGTCAACACTACTATGGTGGTCCACTGTTTTTATGTTTGTTTCTTTCTGCTGAGTCGTTTCGCAAACACTGTTAGCAAGTCAACGCTAGCAGCAGTAAGAAATTTTACCGTTAGCCAGTTAGCACTGTGCTAATGCTAAATGACAGCACAGGCAGTTACACGACTCTCCGCTGATTTCTTCTACATAATATTTCAATTATGAATTTACTTAATTTAAAAAAAATTAGGAGCCGAGTTGTTCAACTCGGACATAACTGTCTTTCTAATAAGAGAACTGTGGAATCAACCAACTGAGCGAGTAACTCCT